>JAQZBX010038140.1:0-23519 GCA_029593785.1 Cabassous unicinctus | reverse complement strand
TTTTTTTTTTTTTTTAAGATTTATATATTTATTTATTCCTCCCTGCCCTGGTTGTTTGCACTCGCTGTCTGTTCTCTGTGTCTGTTCATTGTGTGCTGTCTGTGTCTTCTTGTCTTCTTTTAGGAGGCGCCAGGAACTGAACCCAGGACCTCCCATATGGGAGGGAGTCACCCAATCGCTTGAACCACATCTGCTCCCTGCTTGTTGTGTGTCTCATTGTATCTCCTCATTGCGTCATCTCATTGCATCAGCTTGTTGCATCAGCTCGCCATGCCAGTCCTTCGCGTCAGCTTGCTGTCTTGCTTGACTTCTTTAGAAGGCACCAGGAACCGAACCCAAGACCTCACATGTGGTAGGCAGGTGCTCAACTGTTTGAGTCACATCCACTCCCTTATATCTTCTTTGAACCATTTGTTCTTTAAGTATTTTAATTCTACATTTTGGTGAATTTTCCAGGTCTCCCTCAGTTATTGATTTCTAGCTTCATTCCATTGTGTTTGAAGAAGATACATTTTATGTTTTCAATATTTTTAAATTTATTGATACTTGTTTTGTGACCTAACAATGGTTTATCTTGGAGAATCATGCATGTGCATCAGAGAAGAATGAGTACTCTGCTGCTGTTAGATGAAGTGTTCTATATGTAGCTCTTAGGATGAGTTGGTTTATATTATCACTGAAGTCATCTATTTCCTTATTGATCTTCTGTCTAGATGTTCTATCTGTTATTCAAAGTGGTATCTTGAAATCTCCTACTATTAATGTAGAACAGTTTATTTCTCCCTTCAAATCTGTCAATATTTGCTTCATATATTTTTGAGCTCTGTTGTTAGGTGCATATATATTTATATTATGTCTTCTCTTTAAATTGACCTCTTCATCAGTATATAGTGACCTTGTTTCTCCCTCATAACAGTCTTTTACTTAAAGTCTATTTTATCTGATATTAATGTAGCTCTTTTTGGTTACTATTTGCATGACATATTTTTTCCAGTCATTTCACTTTCAACCTACTTGTGTCCTTGAATTTAAAATGAGTCTTTTGTAAAGAGCTTATAGTTGGGTCATGCTTTTTTATCCAATTTGCTAATCTCTGACTGGAGGGTTTAATCCATTTACATTTAAAATAAATACTGATAATGCAGAACTTTCTACTGCTATTTTGCTACTTTACTGTTTAGACTCTGTAAGTCTTATACCTTTTTTGTCCCTGAATTCTTCTGTTAATGCCTATTATCATATTTCTTTGATTTTTGTATTGTACCATTTTGAGACCCTTCTCATTTCATTCTGTAGATATTTTTCAGATATTTTATTTATCATTACCATGGAAGCCTAAATTTAACATCTTTGAATCTATAACAATCATATTTGATTTGATACCAACTTAATTTCGATAGTATATACAAGTCCTGTTTCTGTACCCTTCCATCCCCCCACCCCCACCCCCAAATTTTGTATGTACTTGTTACAAATTTTATCTTTATATATTACATGTAAAAAAAACATAGATTAATCATTAATCTTTATTCATTTGTATTTTAGAACCTTGTAAGCAATAAAAAAAGTGGAGTTACATACCAAAAAATTATACTGAAATAGTACTGGAATTTATAATTACCCATATGGTTACCTTACCAGAGTTCTTTATTTATTTATGCAGTTTTGATCCACTATCTAGCATCCCTTCTTATTAGTCAGAAGGACTCCCTTTAGCATTGCTTTAGGGTAGGTCTAGTAATGAAAGACCTTCAGATTTTCTTCACCTTGGAAACCTTTTTGAAAGACATTCTTTCTGGATATAGAATTCTTTGTTGGTGTGATAATTTTAACCTGTATGTACCCGAGAAAAACATGTTCTTAAATCTAATCCATTCCTGTGGGTGTAAACCCCATTATAAGTAGGACCTTTTTTTAAAATTTATTTTTATTTCTTTATCTCTCCCCTCCCCCTTTGTTTTTTTGCACTTGCTGGGTCTGTTTGTCTTCGGAACCAGCCCGGGACCTCTGATACGGGAGGGAGGGGCCTAATCCCTTAAGCCACCTCTGTTCCCTGCTTTGTTGTGTCTCTCATGTTTTTCTTCTTGTGTCTCTTGTCATCTCTTGTGTCAACTTGCCGAGCCTACCCATCAAGCCAGCTCTCTGTCTTCTTTAGGAGGCACTGGGAACTGAACCACGGATCTCCCATGTGGTAAGTGGGAGCCCAGTTGCTTGAGCCACATCCACTTTCCCGATAAGCAGGACATTTTGATGAAATTAGTTCTGTTAAGGTGTGACCCACCTCACTCAGGATGGGTCTTAATCCTATACTTGGAGTCCTTTATAGATGGAATGAATACAGACAAAGATGAGAGAATTTCCATCTCTACTTCAGCCAGCCAGCTTCTCCTGTGGAATTCATCCAAAACCTTCATCCTAGTTCCCAGCTCAGAATTTGAACTTGCCTATCCCCATAGTCACATGAGATAATTCTTATAAAAATCTCCTAATATTTACAGATATCACCTGTTGATTCTGTTTCCCTAGAGAACACTGACTATTAGAGATGGCAATTGTTTTTTTGTTTGTTTGTTTGTTTTTTTCAGCAGTTTAAATATTTCATTTCACTACCTTCTTGCCTCCATGGTTTCTGATGAGAAATTAGCACCTAATCTTACTGGGGCACCCTTGTATATAACATATTGCTTTTCTCTTGAAGCTGTCAGAACTTTCTCCTTTGTCCTTGGCATTTGACAGTTTGAATACTCTGTGTCTGGCATGGTTCTCTTCAAGTTTATCCATTTGTTTTGTTTTGTTTTTTGATTAGAGGAGTTGTGGAGTTATAGAACAATCATGCATAAAATACAGAATTCTCATATACCACACCTTGCAATGGAGTGATAAATCTATTACAATTGATAAAATCACATTTTAATAATTGTACTATTAACTATAGTCCATGGCTTAATTTAAGGTTCGCTGTTTGTGTTGTGTAGTTCCATGGATTTCTCTTTTAATTTTTATTCTAGTAGTATATAGACAACTTAACATTTCCCCTTCTAACCACATTCAGATATATATTTTCTATGCTGTTAATTACATTCACAGTATTGTGCTACCATCACCACCATCCATTACCAAAACCTTTCCATTATTCCAAATAGAAACTGCACATTTTAAGGCTTACGTCCCTATTCCCTATTCCCACCCTGTGGACTGGAAAAATCTCCTTGGGCCAAGAGAATGGGCCCACCCATGTGTGTTGAAATGACAAGTTCACCCCCTGCATTTGGAGGGGCAGGCAATCTGCCTCAGTGCTTGGAATGTGTAGACCTTGCCCCCCATTGTTCAGGGAGAGTGCTGCTACCCCAATGCTCAAAGGTGGTGGGGCTTGTGCGTCAGCATTTATGGAGAGACTTGTCACCATCTCAATGCTTGGAGAGGGTGAGGCCTTCACCCCAGTGTTCAGGGAAAGCACGGCCACTGTGTAAGTGCTTGGAAGGGGTGGGGCTGATGCTCCATAAGGCCCAGAGGATAAAACATTGATCCATGGATGATTCTCAGACCTTGAAATCTAATGGAGTTTTCCCTGCTGGTTTCTGACTTTTTTTGTGACTTGTGACTCCTGTTTTCATCTCATTTTCTCCCATCTGGAATGGGAATGTCTATCCTATGTCTGTCCCCCTGCTGTATATTGGAAGCAGATAACTTGCTTTCTAAGTTTCTAAGTTTCCCAGGTCCACATACAGAGGAGAATTGTGCCCCAGGAAAGACTAAACCCATGACCAATTTTGATGAGACACTGTACTTAGCCTTTTTACCAAAATGACTTAAGGCTTTTGGGATGTTGTGATGGAATGACTGTATGTTGCATTTGGAAAGAACATGTCTTCTTGAGGTCCAGAGGGCTGACTGTGGTGGTTTGGAGTTGTGTACCCCAGAAAAACATGTTCTTAAAGTTAATCCATTCTTGTGTGTGTGAACTCTTTTAAATAGGACCTTTTTATGAGGTTACTTCAGTTAAGGTATGGCCCAGCTGAATCAGGATGGTACTTAATCTTATTACTGTAGACCTTATAGGAAAGGTCACAGAGAGAGAAAGCCACAGAGGGAACAGCCAGAAGCTGAAAGTCAACAGAACCTGGAAGAGAAAGGAGAAGCCAGGAGAGGCTGCCATGTGCATTGCCATGTGACAAAAAAGCCAAGGACAAAGGATCACTGGCAGCCAGCCCAAGAACACCACAGTATTCTGGGGTAAAGCATCATTTTGATGACGCCTTGATTTTGGACTTTTCCTAGCCTCAAAAACATGAACTAGTAAATTCCTATTGTTTAAGCCAACCCATTGCATTGTATTTTCTTTGGCAGCTAGGACATTAAAACAGTTTTGGGGAGAACCAGATGTGGCTCAAGCAATTGGGCCCCCATCTACCATATCGGAGGTCCAGGGTTTGATTCCTGGGGCCTCCTGGTGCAGGCAAGCTGGCCCACGTGGCTAGCTGGCCCGCACAGAGGGCTGGCCTGCGCAGGAGTGCTGGCCCAAGCAGAGAGCTGGCGCAGTGAGATGATGCAACAAAAAGAGACATAGAGAAGAGACAATAGGAGATGCAGCAGACCAGGGAGCTGAGGTGGTGCAAGAGATTGAACTCCTCTCTCCTACTCCGGAAGGTCCCAGGATTGGTTCCCGGTGCTGCCTAAAGAGAAGACAAGCAGACATAGAAGAACACACAGTGAATGGACATAGAGACCAGACAGTGAGTGCAAAAACAATGGGGTGGGCGGGGGGAGACAGAGAAAAATACAATAAATAAATCTAAAAACAACAACAACAACAAAAACAGTTTTTGGTACTGGCATAAGGGATGCTGCTATTGCAAATACCAAAAAATGTGGAAACAGCTTTGGAATTGGGTAATGGGTAGAGGCTAGAACAACTGTGATATGCTTGATAGAAAAAGCCTACATTGCTTTGAAGAGAATGTTAGTGGAAACATGGATGCTAATGGTACTTCCAATGAGGCCTTAGAAGGAAATGAGGAATGTGTTAAGAAATTGGAGGAAAGGCCTTTCTTCTTAAAAAGTGGAAGAGAACTTGGTGAAATTGAGGGCTGATGTTGGATGGAAGGCATAATTTGAAAGCAATGAACTTGGATATTTAGCTGAGATTTCCAGATTAAGCGAGGAAGGTACAGCCTGATTTTTCCTTGTAGTTTTATAGTGAAATGAGAGAGGAAATGGATAAGCTGATAACTGAACTCCTAAGCACAAAGAAACCAGAGATTGATGGTTTGGAAATTTCTGAACTTCTCCAATTGGTGTGATCTGAGACTAGGGCCAGAAGCGGCCCTATCAGGGACCTCCCTGAGCTTCTGGAAAGTGAGTCTCTGGAGAATAGGGCTCTATGTGAGCATTTAATTTAGTATGGATCCTGTGAGCCATTTCAGTGGAAGTGAGGATTGGAAATGCAGTTATGCAGGAAGAATCTGTGGAAAGTTCTATTATTTGATGGCTTGGATCCTTGTGAACTGCATGCAAAGCCAACAAGGTTAGTTGCAAAATTTGTATGAGCAGAATCACTGTCAGCCTAGATGGAAGGGGCCAGAGAAGAGATGAATTGAAGAAAGAATTTCCATTTCTACTTCAGTTAGCCAGCTTCTCCTGTGGAATTCATTAAAACCATCAGAGTTCCCAGTTTGCAGCTTGCCTTATGGAATTCTGCTGGCCCATCCCCACAGTCATGTAAGCCAATTCCTGTAATAAAATCATAATGTTACACACATATATATTTATTACATATATATATCCCCAGCCATCAGCCAGTGATAAAAAATGGGGCCTGCATTTTCTTGATTCAGCATTTATCCAGTTACTGCATCCCTTTAACTGTTTTCCAGTTTTAAGGAAGATCACTACCCATTTTTGCTAGTTGTTCAAAGATTCTATGGGGGAATGGCACCCTGGAGCACCTTATATCACCATCTTGGTCCTCAGTTGGTCTTCTCATAGATTCTTTAAATTCACCTGTTCAACACTGAATTATTATCATTTCCTAAATCTATTCCCCTCCAGTTTTCTTTCGCTCAGGAAAAGACACCAGAATCTACCATTTGCCCATTTGAAACATGGGAGTCATCCTTTTCATTCACCACATTCAATCAGTCACAGACTGGTGGGAGTCTACCCATAAAATAACCAATTAATTGCATGGCCAAGGTCTTGTTTTTTGTTTGTTTGTTTGTTTTGTTTTTTGTTTTTGTTTTCAAGTACCAGGCCTGGGGATTGAACCCGGGACCTCAAAAGTGGGAAGCCAGCACTCAACCACTGAGCCACATCAGCTTCCCTGAGTTGGTTTTTTCATTTGATTGCTTGTTGTTTGTCTTTTGTTTCTTTAGGAGGCACCGGGAACTGAACCTGGGACCTCCCATGTGGGAAGCAGGTACCCAATTGCTTGAACCACATCCGCTGCCCCCATGGTCTTGTTTTTTTGCACTCATCTCTCTAGTTGCCTTGTCTTATCTCCTCTGCTAGACTGTAAACTCTATGAAGGCTTGAGTTTTGTCTGTCTCATTCCCCATTTTATCTCCAGTATTTAGATTAGTGCCAGGCCCAAATAGGTATTCAATATATTTTTGTTGAATAATGACTAATTCCTGCAACAGCTCCTGCCTGATTTCTTCTATTATCTCTCTTCGTATTCAGTGTTCACATGTTTTCAGGATTTTCTTCCTAAGGTAGGTGGCCTCAAAGATGGCTTCCAATGGTTCTTGCCTTCTGGAGTTCATGTTCTTGTATAATCCCTTTTCCTTGAGTAATCCCCTCCCCCTGAGTGTGGTCTGGACCTAGTGATTCACTTCTAACAAATATAATATGGAAAATGATGGGATGTCACTTCTGAGAATAGGTCACAAGAAGACTCTGGTTTCTCTCTTATATGCCCTCACTTGCTTTCTTGCTCTGAGAGAAGACAGCTACCATGTTGTGATCTATCCCATGGAAAGGCCCACTTGGCAAGAAACTGAGGAAGAACCTCCAGTCAAAAGCCAACAAGGAGACCTGCCATTAACTGTGTGAGTGAGCTTCAAAATTGACTTTCCCCAATGTAAGCCATCAGATGAGACCATAGTCTTGGTCAAGACCTCGGTTGCAGCCTTGTGAGAGACCCTGACCCATAGCAACTGTGAGATAATAAATGTCTATTGTTTTAAACTACTAAGTATTGGGATAATTTATTATGCAACAATGGATAACTAATATTAATACATGGTCTAAGTCTCAGTTTCAAACTGTAAGCTCTAAACCCTTTAATGGCATAATTAAGTGTGGTATATCCATACTTTGAAATACTATGGATGTGTAAAAAGGGACAAAATCTTTCTATAAGTACTAATGTGGAAAGGCCTTTAAGAAATTTTGGATTTTAAAAAGCAAGATGCAGAACAGTACATATGTAGGAAACTGTAGGGTTTAATTTATGTAAAAGAAACAAAACCAACTCAACACCTGATATATTTTCTGTAGCCACATATAAATGTATATAAATGCATGGAAATAAATCTGGAGGTAAACATAGCTGATAACAGCAGTTAATCCAGGGTGGTTAAGAAAGACTTAAACTTTGTCTATGATTTTTGAAATTTTTACCCAAAGAATGTATTTACATATAACTTTCATAATTAAAAAAGTAAATATTATTTCAAAAGGAAGGAGGCAAGCATAGAGGTTTTATTGTTCAAAATAGAAAAATTTTTCCTTATTAATAAAGTTTATTCCAATAAAACTCACAATGCAGAGCTGTTTAAAATATAAAGTGAAAGTCTGTGATAACCCCATCTCCCCAATTAATTATTGTGTTATCTTCCATACTTTTTTCTAAATCTAATAAACAAAAATGTGATCCTATTTAACTTACTCTTCTCTAACCTGATTTTTTTTCTTTTAATGATATATTGTGGACACCTTTCTATAATAATGCATAGTTTTTTTGGCATAGTTAGAATAGCATGCCATTCCATTATATTCACCTGCTAAAATGTTTGCTCCATGAGAACAGAGACCTTATTAGATTTGTTTACTGCTGTATCATTAGGGACTAGAACAGTACTTGAAGCTTAGTAGGCACTCAAAAGATATCTGTTGAATGAATTAGTTTAACCAGTCAACTATTGATGGAGAATTGGTTTGTTTCCACACTAGTACATCTTTTCATGCTAGTATGATTATTTCCTTGAGATGAATCCTTAAAGACAAAATTGCTGCGTCAAAAGGGAGGCATATTTTTAAATTTTGAAACAGGTTACCAAATTCCTCTGCATTTAGCTTGTACTATATTGCATTCCCACCCATCAGAATATGAAAGTACCTATGTTCCCCACACCCTCACCAGTGAGGGATATGGTTCAACTTTGACATAAAGTTGTGATGAGATACTTGACTATAAATATTGCATTAGGGAATTGGAGAGCAGCTGTTTTGTGAAACTGGACAGAATGCAGAATCTACCAAGTATACGTGGGAAATTAATTTAAATGAAGAGTGCATCAATCAGGCACACTCAAATTAGGTAATTTAAGGAGCATTTTGTAGATGGATTCTTTACAAAGGAATTTCAGAAAACCGCAAAGGTCCTCAGGGAGTAATTCCAGTGGGCTCTGTTCCACTCCTGGGCTTAAAGAGACCCAGGGGAACATGATGTCTGTAATGTGGAAACTGAGCCACCTGGCAGGAGCTGTGATGTTAGGGCACCCCGCATGCAGAAACCCCATTGGGAGAAAGCTGGGAGAATAAGTACCCCAACCCCACTCTCTTTCAATCTCCTAACAACTTCTTGTGCTCCCTATTGGTTGAAATCAATGAGAAGCCAGAGAGCAGTCCGTATACTCAGCCTCCCAAGACACAGTGCAGACTGCATACAGTAAGTGCTCAATAAATGTGTCATCAAATTTCAACATCACAGCAATTCTTAAAGGTAGGCATTTATGTTCCCAATGGGGAAACTGAGGCTGGGAGAGATTAATTAGTTTGCCCAAGGTCCCAAAGCTCATTTTGGAGGCTCCCAAGCCCGGTGCTCTTAAGTACTATGGAGTGTAGATCTTGAGGGTAGCACAATACTTTATCAAACATTGAGATTCCACAACACAGGGCAGGAGCTGAACAGCCCCTTTTTCTGGGGGTAGAAAAAGACTCTCCTGCAGGTTTTGTGGTGTGTGAGGTGGTAGCTCAGGTAAGTCGCAGGGGAAGAAGAACAGCTCTTAGCGGGAGAAGGTCCAGCGTCACATCACTAACACCACCAGCCACACCACCATGGGATCTGGGAGAAGTGGTTGAGTACAGCACTAAGAGCATGGGTTCTGGAGGCAAACTGTCACCTGCTCACTGAGGAACCACGTGAAGTTACTGAACCCTTATCTCTGTCCTCAGTTTCCTCATCTGTAAAATGAAGACAATCACAGTGCCTACTTCAGAAGGATTGTTGTGAAGACTTAATGAGTCAAAGTATGTGGAGTGAATGGGAAATTTGGGGTTGTATATATGTTACCACTATATATGTATATTTAAGTGTGGAGTGCCTAGCACATAGTGACCCCTATGTAAATATTATTATTGACATTAATGCTAACACAGAGAACGGCTGCCCCCTGGTCTCGCTTTCCCTCAAAGGACCCCCTCAAAGGTCCTGATTTATAATCTCTCCCTAATCAGACCCTGCACCCCAAAGCCAGTGGCATCAAACTCAGAGCTTGGCACACTTCTTCTGTAAAAAGATAGTAATATTTTCAGCCTTGTGGGTTATATGGTCTCTGTCACAACTCCTCATCTCCACCATTATAGTGTGAAAGCAGTCATAAACCATACGTAAATGAATGGGCATGGCTGTATTCCAATAAAACTTTATTGATGGGCACTGAAATTTGAATTTTATATAATTTTCACATGCCATGAATAGTGTTCTTCTTTTGGTTATTTTTCAGCAATTTCAAAATGTAAAAGCCATTCTTAGTTCATGGACCATATAAAAACAGGTAGTGGGCCTGATTTCACCCACAGGTCATAATTGCCAACCCCTGGTCTAGGTCCCTTCAGGCAGGACAGACCCCCTAACAGTGCACATGAAGTTTGAATTTCTTCTGTACTTGCTCTGAGGCAGGTTTGGGAACAAACCCCATGTCTTACAATTATAGATAAATCTATCATGCCCCTGTGTGACCCAGCTTCTGGCACTTGCCTGCCTCCATTCTCCTGGGAGCTCCAGGCCCTCTGGGCTTCTTCCTTTTCCCTCTGAGAGGCCAACTCCTTCCTGCTCATAAGCGTTCTTCTTTCTGTCTTGAAAGTCTCTGCCCATCCAGGCACTGAGTGATTCTGGAACTGCATTTATTTTATTTGCCTTGTACTTCTAGTGCCCAACATAGTGCCTAGCATACAGTAAGTGCTCAATAAATGTCATCGAACTTATCCCCCACAACAATCCTTCAGGGTAGGCACTTACACCCCAATGGAAAAACTGAGACTCAGAAAGTTTGATTTGCCCAAGGCCAAACAACTCTGTGTTCCAGTTCCAAAGTCCTGTGTTCTTAAGTGCTATGCTCTGTTGCCCAAGCACTCTCAAAGTGCTTCAAATTCTGGTTCCACCGTAAACTATATGGTAACCTGGGGTGAGTCACTTAATATCTCTATGCTTCAGTTTGCTCATCAATAAAATGATGGTGATAATAAGATCAGTGCCTTCCTCTTGGGTTGTAATGAGAATTAAATGAGTTAATAGACCTAAAGTGTGTAGAACCAGCGCCTAGCATGCAGCAAGCACAATATAAATGTTAGTCTTCATTGTCAGCATTAAGCTCACAGCTATGAAGGAGCCTGGGTAGATCTTAAGTCTGGGCACAAAATGGTTTCCTCCTTCAGCCCTGGGGTGACACTGTCCATGAGAACACTGGGTGGGCTGGAGTTGCCGCTCAACCCTTGGTGCTAAGGGCCCCTGGAGAAGGGATCACTGGATTTTCTAGTGAAAACAGGAACCTCACAGACAAGGAGGTGAGGCCACCCTGGCTTCGTGGGGGTTAAGTCCAACCAGAATGTGTTTATTTTCCCCAGTGTCTGGAAGGGCCTCTTTGGTCTCCATGGCAACATGATTTCCTGTCCTGGTTTTCCCTTGGATGAGATACCTGCTGAATGCAGAGGCGCCTGGGCTAAAGCCTGGGGTAGAGGCCAGCGTCAGGGTAGGCCACTTTAACTACCTCCTCCACTCCGCCCAAGTGGCCAGCCCAGCCAGGGCCCATGTCACAGGAGCCTTTGTTTACCAGGCCAGACATCTAACTTGAGGATGATGTCATAGAATCCAGCCCAGAATCCTTGTTATGCTCCATTTTCATTCTTCTTTTTCAAACTTTTTGTTTCTTCTTGAGGCTGAAGAAATAGAGGCTCACACACATGCCTAATTTGCTAAGACTATTTCTTAACCCTCCTAATCACAGATCATACCCTGTGTCTGGGAGCTTCACTAACAATTATTCATTCATGCATTCATTCATCTTTTATTTCACTCATTCAACAAACATTTGTGTAGTAGATGCAATGTCAATGCTGTGCTAGAGCTAAAGAAACAGAGAGGGATAGATCTGGTCTTTACCTTCGAGAACTCTCTCTACTGCTGCACGGAGGCAAGCATGTAAACACACTACAATATGATCACACTATGATGGGTGCCTTGATGGAGGTGTCTGCAGGAGGTATGGGATTGTGATGCAATGTGCAATCTCTGCTGTCTGCCTGCATTCAGATTATGCTTCTTAGTTCTGTGGCCTGAGGCAAATCACTTAGCTGCCCTGAGCCTCAGTCTTCTTGTCTGTAAAATGGGGATACTGGTGGTACCAGCTTTGGAGGTGATATACAGCATGATGGTCTGTATTCTGGAGTGGGGCTGACTGGGTTTATATCTCAGCTCTACTACTTACTTGCTCTGTCCTGGGGCAGGTTGTTTATCCTCTCTGTCAAATGGGGATAATTGCCCACAGAGTTGCTTGAGTTTTAAATAGGTGAAAGCATGCATTTAGAACAATGCTCTTAGACCTGTCTGTGTTGCTACCACTACCTTGAGGGGCACTGGGAGTCCAGAGGAGGGAGATACTGGATCTCCCTTGAAAATCGGGGGACAGGCCGAGAGAGAGGTCCCACCAGAAGACACAACATCTATTTAACTACTTATATAATTATTTGTACAAGTTCTATATCTCCTCCTGCTTTCTTGAGATTAGATCATATCTGCCTTGTTTAACTATTTCATCCTCACCTCCTAGTACAGTCTATGGAGTAGGAGATCAATGAATGTATGAATGATTGAATGACTAAAGGATGAGGTCCACCCTCTTTGTAATGGCATTCAAGGTCTTTTACAATTTGATAAAACCAACTTAGTCTAATTTCTGGAAATTGTCCCTGACCCAACTGATGCAGGCTTTAGTTGTAGCAAACCTTAAGAAGGTATGCTTTATAAGTTGTTCCAACTCTCTTAGACATCTTTCTTTTCCTCCTTAGCAGGTGAAACCCTAGTCATTCACTCACATTTTTTTCAAAATAACAATTGTGATAAGTATTTGAAGAAATAGTGCACCTTTTTCATCTATTCTCTGCCATTCTGGAGCTGCTTAAAGCATCAATCCTCATCTCCAAAGAAGCAACCTGATTAATAAAAACCAATCATGATACTTCATCATCCATACCAGTGATTGCTTCAAAACTCCAGTCAATCAAGTCAGTCACATCATGGCATTCTCCTAGAGGCAAAGATGAGCTTAAGTATGGGCAGCAATGACCTAACTCAGTCCAGTGAAGACCAGAGGGAAGCCAAGGACTCATGGTGCTTAAGAGAAAACCTCAAGATGCGTTGGTCTCTCCTCTTCTGGACATTGTTGAGTGAAGAAGTAAGGCTAGCACTGTAGCTTCTCTCTCTCAATGAGCCTACAAATAAAACCTGTTTAAAGCTGACATAAGGCAAATGGAACAGGAGTCGCTGAGTCAAATCAGACTTGAAGTCTCCTCCATTTCTGGGCTCTTTATGGGGTTAAATGAATTTCCACATAATTTAGACAAAAATAACCAGGAGTATCCTGATTGGAATAAACATAACATGGCCAGAGGGATGTATCTTAGTGATGTATCTGGCTTAGAGATGCTAACCAACAAGAGGCAACTTAGGCTCTTCCAGAGAAAAGTGACATGACCAGATTTAGTGTTTTAAAAAGAACCGTCTGGTGGCAGTGATTAAGGTGGACAGAATTTGAGGCTAGAGGCAGGACCATGTTGCCAGAGAATGTTTCATGTGCAAACAGATCGAGGACAAAAGGTTGAAAAAGACATCTGTTTATTAGATGCTAAAAAAATACACTTTGACAATGATTCTTCTTCAGACTCCTAATGTTCTTGGACTATAGGAGAAAATTTAGTAATTATTCATTCATTCATTCATCACATTATTTTTATTGGGCTGTTTGTCAGCACTATGCTAGCTGCTGGGGATATAGCAGTGAACAAAGACAAAAATTCCTGCCCTTATAGAGCTTACATTTTAGTGGATGAACAGGCAATAAACAAAATGATTAAGTACAAATATCAAGTCTGTTATATGGTAATACATCCTATGAAGAAAATTTTAGAAAGGAAAAAGGGATAGGGCATGTTGGGGAAAGATTATTTTGCCAGATCTTTAAAAGTGGGAGTTATTCTCAACAAAAAGCTTCAAGGAGTGGTAACTTTCTGTATTGTATGGCTGAGTGGGTACGCAAAAATAATTATTGTTATGATAATACAAGACTAATATTTATTGAGTATCTACTATATGAAAACCAAAATCATTGTGCCAATCTGTTTACAAATATTATTTTAATTTCCACTTTATAGACAAGTAAACCAAATATTAGGGAAATAGAATAAACCACCCAAAGTGGCACAGTGGCAATAGTTCCAAACCTGAGTCTATTCAACAACAAACCCTTTGCTTTGCTTTTTAACTATAAAATGTCAACTTTGTAGAGTAACTCCTCCTATGAAATCTGAAAAATTCGTATTTCTCATCAGCTACTATTAGTAGTATTAGATAAGACAACTAAAGAGGAAATAAATTCACTTGAAGGCTCTGTTTGGTTAGGTAAATGAAATCTTTCAAATGTGTTTCATGAGAGGAAATAAAAAGGTCTTTGGAGGGTAAAGATAGTTGAACATGCCTTCAAAACATGACTAGCCTTTCCACCAATATTCCTGATTCTCTTTTACTCCATTGCTGCATATCTTCTGTTTTTACTGCCAAAGTTACAATCTCCAGGGGCTGCCTGGAGTTTTCAGGAGGGCTGGAACAGACCCAGAAAGGTGAAGATTTTTGGTCCTTGGAGCAATGATTCATTCAGATGTCAGGGGCAGAACCCGCTGTCTCTTTCATGTATGAAAGAAGCCATAGTAGTTATGGAAATCCCATGTTAGAGGCCCAATGGTTAAAAAGGTTCTTTGTAGACAACTTTATTCAGAGCTGCTCAGTTTCTCTGTCATGCACACTCTCTTTAAAAAATTATAAGTTAATTTTTTAGAAAATTATTTTAATTACATACATAATACATAGTCATATATTAAAAAATTTTAACAGGTAAGGCTAAAGTCCCCTTTAAGTGTCATGGCCGATCTTGGGCTTTCCTTCCCTATCCCAAGGTAACACCTGTTCAGTGACTTTGAAGTGTATCCTTCCAGATGTTTTTCTAAATGTTTATTTTTTCTATAGAATCTTTATGCTATTACTGTCTGTATGCTTGATGCTATCTTCTTTTTTTACACAAACAATGTCATACTATACAGGTAATTCTGAAATTCATACTCTTTGTTTAAAAGTTAGTCAACCCTAGAGATCTAACCCCTCACCAGGAGCTGTTCCTAGTGAACACAGAATGTAAAACTAACGTGCATTATCATTCCAGTAGGTGCCAGACACTGAACTAAACTATTTCTTGTAAATCCTGGAGGTTCTAGATTTGAGCCAAAGTTGTATTTACCCTAAGGTTAACTGGCATATATATTCCCACTGTAGTATATTTAAAATAATAATTTAACAGTAATAATAGCACTATGAAAAAATAAAGCATACTCTAACTGTGGCAAAATAATTTAGTGAGATATTAATTCATATTTTATTCCCAGTGTACTTTTTCCTCCCTTGATCCAAGAAGGAAGCCAAACTTTGTGTTCTCTAACTGAAGGGAGTTTATTTGCATGGAAGAAAGCAGAAGTAACCCCAAAACAATCCCCATTTCTGGCTTTGATTTTCAAAAGATGATTTTTTTGTGAGACAAATGTTAGGTCATCTCTGAAGATGACGGGAGAAAGGCAAGAATCTTTGATGGAGGGTAGGCAGAGTCATGAAACACAAGGGGAGTGGAATAGTCCCCAGGAATAAGAATGGGACAGAGACTTGCAGATCCCAGAAGAAGAGGAGACCCATGTCCCACCTTTTACAACACCCTGGGAAGCTGGCAATACCTTGGAGGGAAATGACCTCACGGTGGACATTTGGACTGTGATCTAGGGGCTCCCACCTTAGCCAAGGCTCATGTGCACGAGCTGGCACAACAGCAGCCAAGTGACCTATCTTTAAAAACCCACCATGTGAACTCAATGATCCCAACCATAGGCATCCAAGTACAAGGCCTGAGAACCCTCCTAGGACCTTTACCCCACTAGTGGCTGAACTGAAATTTCCAGCCAGTCTAGTAAATTGTTGGGACCCACACAGTTTTAATTTGGTTTAGGAAAGAAAACACAAAGTAATGTGATAATTCGTGTACCCAAGGGTGCTGGGCCCTGGGCTAAGTCCTTCACATGAACCATCTTATCTATGATGAAGACACTTCTTTTATCCTCCTTTGTAGCTAAATTAACTGTGTCTGTTGGAAGTGAGGTCACTTGGTTTGCAAGTGGTGGAAGGGGAATTTAACCCCAAGTTTGTCTGATGCCAAAGTCCCCTTTACCCATCCCTCTTTTTTCTGCCTTGTACCTGGACTTAATGGCTGGAGCTGAAGTGGTCATTTTGCAGTCAGGAGAATCACAGAGATACAGTATTCTGTGACCTCACCTCCGAGAGTGTATTTTAATATGCTGAAACAATGGCAGAAACCACCTAGTTTTGGGTATCTTTTCATTTCTTACATGGTGTTTGCAATATTCCAGGCACTGTTACAAGCATTTTGCAAATATGAAATTGGCTTATTTCATTTCCATGGCAACCTTATGACTCATTTCATACATGAGTAAACCGAGGCACAGATAGGAAAAGTCATAGAGTTGGAAATGGTAGCACCAGGATGGGAACCAATGCAATCTGTCTCCAGAGTCCATACTCTCTTCCCTGAGGACTCCCTATAGTCCTTGGGGACAATTTTAATGGAGCCGAAGAACTTGCAGGTGGATAAATATTCTTTCATATTCCTATTTTTATCTCCTAGCTAGTGTGGTTTGGAAAGTGTGGCAGTTTGATATAGTTATGAATTCCAAAAATAGATATTGGATTATGTTTGTAAACTGGTCTGTTCCTCTGGGCATGATTAAATTATGATTTAGGGCTTTGATTGGGCCACATCAGTAGGGCATTGAGTCCCTGCCCCTTGATGGGTGGGGACTCAAAGATAAAAGACATGGTAAAGGACAGAGTTGGAGTTCTGATGTGGAGTTTTAATGCTGGAGCACGGGGAAGTAAGCACACAGAGGAGCTTGGTCATGAGGAAGGAGAGAAAGCCCTGGGAAAAGAGACGAACCATTCACCTGATAGTCTACAGCTGGCCTTGTGGAGAGAAGCAAGCCTGAGCCCAGAAAGAATAGGAACCCAGGAAGCCTGAATTCTTGGCAGATGTCGGCAGCCATCTTGCTGCAACATCTGGCAACAAACATTGGTGAGGGAAGTAACTTATGCTTTATGGCCTAATAACTGTAAGCTTCTACCCCAAATAAATACCCTTTATGAAATTCAACAGATTTCTGGTATTTTGCATCAGTACTCCTTTGGCTGACTAATACAGGAAGCATGGGCTAAACATTTATTATCTCATTTAATCTTCAAAACTTCATCCCATCAACACATACTTATTGAGTGCCTGGTAAATGCCATGAACTAGGGATATAATGGTGAGCAAGATACTCCGCCTACCTTGGCAGACTTAGTGGGGAAGGCAGACAGGCAAACCATTCTGATTTGGTGTCATTAGTCCCGTGATGGGAGTCAGCATGGCGGGCAGTACTATGGCAGCACAAATGAGGGACACCTAACCCAGGGAAGTGGGATCCAGGAAAGCTTCCAGGAGAAAGAAAGGAACAAGATGAGATCTGAAGGATGACCAGGAGTTATTCAAGCAAAGCTGGGCTGTGTAAAATGTACTCCCATGGGAATAACAAATAAAATGGCCCAGAGGTGGCCAAGAAAGCACCACACCATAGAGGAACTGATGCTATTTCTGCAAACCAGTCCTGAGGGCTAAGGATTATTAATTATTCTGTCTACTCTTCCCATTAAACAAAAATGGAAACAGGCTCTGAGAGGGTAAGCAAGTGCCAACTATTAGTGTTACACAGAAAATAAGTAGCAGAGCCAGGCTTTAAATCTAGATCTGTCTGATTCCAAAGGCTATGTTCCTTCCACCCCACTTTATCCTGCCTCTTCCAGAACCAGGGACTCTGTACCTCCTGGTCTCCAGAGACTTTGGCCAGCAGTAATCCCAGTATCTGGTACTTGCTGGGACCAAAAGATGCATCTGAGGGTCCCTCACACCCTGCCCTTTCGAATCCCTGAACTCTAATGGGCTATGAATCTTCAGTGTGGCTGTGCTCAATAGCTAGGTTTAAGATAACCAGGTGCTGTGTCCCCTCTGGCCAGACTTAGCCAATGAGATGCGCCCATGGTGAGGGTCCTCCCTGTGCGTTCCCACCCCTGATCCCTGACCTCACACCTCTAGACATTCTCCCCTACACAACAGTTAACATCTTTTTCTTGAACAAGCCACTGGTCTCTTCTCACCCCGTATTCTCTTGTGACTAACAAGGAGTACTGATGGATTGTTAGACAGATTTCTCTTTGCTCTTTGGATTTGTATTGACCCAATGTAATGAGGCTGCCAAATGTGATCAGGTCATCCCAGGCTGAATTAATAAAAGCATAGGGCCCAGCACCAGGAAGGTGGACTTAGGTCAGCCCTCACCAGCAGAGAACATTGAGTTCTGGGAGGAAGGCTGCCAAAAGGCAGCAAGTTCAGAGGAGTCTGTCCAGAAAAGAGAAAGGCTCAAAGCCAAAATGTATGAGTAACATTGAAAGAACTGGGGTTGTCTGGCCTGGAGCAGAGATGACTAAGGGGGAAATCATTCCCAAACGAGGCTGCAAGACACTGCAGGAGGAAACTTCAGGAGCTGTGGCTTGTTGTCACTCGAGAATCCATTCCTCTGCTGACAGTTGGGCTGTGATGCTCCTGCATTCCCTCTAACTTTCCTCTTTCCTAGCATCTCTTCTCCCATTTTCACAGGCGATTTTACCTTCTTTTCTGAGAAAACTAAGTCCAGTAAGAAAAAAAATTCTCTGAATCATCAACTAATTAGTATATGAACCTATCATTTCCTCCTTCCTTCTGATCTTGTGGCAAAGAAGTTTGATTCCTTCCAAGGTTAATTTCTCTGCCTGGGCTTTGGAATACATCTATCAAGGGCTAGTGATGATATGAAATGATATGATATGATATGATATGATATGATATGATATGATATGATATGCTGCTATTTCTTCAACATCTCCAACTCTGCTGGTTCTTTCTCCTTCTATAAGAAGCCCAAGTTTTTCCTATCCTAAAAACAAAACAAAACAAAACAAAATACCCCATGCTATCCCTACAGGTTGCCTCCCATGCAAGTAATCTCTATACTTCTTCTCTTCCCAGTTTCATACATAAACTCTATCACACCTTCAAACCATATTATAATATGCCAATGCTATTTAAGCTATTGAAGAATAGTAGGTTGAACCATATGAAGTTACCAATTTTTTGGTGACAGCTTTATTGAGATATATAATTCACACATGTAAAGTGTACAATTCAATGGTTTTTAGTATATTCACAGGGTTGTGCAACCATCACCACAATCAATTTTAGAACATTTTCTTTTTTTGAAAAAACAATTTATTGAAGTATATCATTCATACATGAACATACATAAACTATAAGTGTTCAGTAAACTTTGTGAACTTATAAAACAAACATGCATAACAATACACAGGGCTCCCACACATCACTCCTCCCCAAACACCCTGCATTGTTGTGAAACGTCTGTTAACAAATCATGAAAGAGCATCGTCAAAGTATTACTACTAATTATAGTCCTTATCTTCCTCCCCTATACATTTTTTTAAGGGTTTATTTATTTATTTACTTTTATCCATTTTTATCCTCCCCCCTGTTTTTGCTGTTTCTACGTCCATTCACTGGGCAACTCTCTGTGTCCGTTTCCTGCACTCTCTTCTCATCCTTCTCCTCCTTTCTTCACTGGGATTCGATCCTCGGAATGTCCGATGTGGGAGAGAGGCGTCCTACCACCTGTGCCACCTTAGTTCCTGGTTTTTCAGTGTGTCTCGTTTTGACTCTCCCTTGTGTCACTCTCCTGTTATGTCATCACCTTGCTGCGTGGCTTGTGGGGCCTGACGGCATACCCGCTCACGGGGCCTGGTGGCCCACGCGACTTCTATATTTTTCTTTTTTTTGCTTTTACCAGGAGGTCCCGGGGATCGAACCCAGGTCCCTCCATATGGGAGACAGATGCCCAGCCACCCGAGCCACATCTGTCCCCCTGCTATATCTTTTAAGGTTGACCAGAGATACCCAAAGTTATAGTCTTTTCCCATATAGGATGGTCATATAATAAATCAGGCTTAGTTTATCACCAGCATTCTAAAAACCAGACCTAGGGAGAAAAACTAGGTCTGAGGACTTGCATGGTTTCTAATATAGCGAATGTTTAGCCTACTCTGATTATCACAAAATCAGGACAGCGAGAATATTCGCATTACATTTCTTAAGAACAAGGATATTCACTTATGTAATTACTTTAAGTGCAGTTACCAAGTTCAAGAAATTTAATGTTGATATAAAACTTACATTCTATATTCCAATTTTTTTCTTATGGCCCACTAATGTCCTTTTGAGACTCTTCTCCTCTGTTCTTAGATCCCATCCAGTATCATGTACTGAATTTAATTGTCATTATTGCTTTAGTTTCTCTTTCTTTTTTTAAAATATGGAAATAATTATATATATATTATATATATATATATATTATATATATAAACATGATTCTTCCCATCCCAATCCCTCCCAAGCAAACCATTCAGTGGAATTAATCACATTCACAATATTCCAGTTCCTTCACCACCATCCATTACTAGAACTTGCTCTTCACCGCAAACAGAAACCCTGCACTCATTCCACACTAACTCCCCATTGTGCCTGTCCCCCACCCCTGGTACCCTGTATGCTACTTTCTGTCTCTACAAGTTTGCATATGCTCTGATATTTTCTTTTTGGTTACCATGAGGGTTAAATTTAACACCTACATCTATAACAATCTCATTTGCTTTGATACTAACAATTTCAATTGCATACATAAACTATGTTCTTATACCCCTCTATACCCCCACCTTTAAGTAGTTCTTGTCACAAATTATATATTTATACACTATGAATCCAAAAACAATAAATTGATTTATTACTTTTTATGCATTTGCCTTTTAGATCCTGTAGGAGGTAAAAAGAGGAGTTACAAATAAAAAATACAATAGATTGGTATTTATATTTACCCATGTTATTACATTTACTGGAGATCTTTATTTCTTCATCTTTATTTCTTCATGTGGCTTAAGAGTCAACTGTTCAGTGTCCTTTTCTTTCAACCTCCAGAACTCCTTTTAGCATTTCTTGTAGGGCTGGTCTAGTGGTGATAAAGTCTTTCAGCTTTTGTTTATCTGGCATGTCTTAATCCTGACCTAATTTTTGAAAGACACTTTTGCTAGATATAAAATTCTTGGTTGGCAATTTTTGCTTTCAGCACTTTAAATATGTCTTCCCAGTGCCTTCTTGCCATCGTGGTTTCTGATGAGAAATTGTCACTAAATCTTATTGAGGCCCCCTCATATGTGAAACATTACATCTTTCTTGCAGCTTTCAGAATTCTCTCTTTACATTTGGCATTCAACAGTTTGATTATCACATGGCACAATATGGGTGTATTTGGGTTAATTGTGTTTGGAATTTGTTTTATGTCTTGGATATGTATATTCATGTCTTCTGTTAAATTTGGGGTATATTCAGCCAATATTTCTTTGAATATTCTCTCTGTCCTTTCCTTTTTTTCTTCTGGGACTCCCAATATGCATATACTGGTGCACTTGATGGTGTCTCACAGGTTCCTTAAGCTCTCTTCACTTGCTTCATTCTTTCTTCCTTCTCCTCAGACTTCAAGTTCACTGATTCTTTCTTCTGTAGGTTCTAATTGGCTTTGAATCCCTCTAGGGAAATTTTAATTTCTGTTACTCTGGTCTTCAGCTCTGTTTGATTCCTTATATAATTTCCATCCCACTATTGATATTCTCTTTGTGTTCATCTATCATTTTCCAGATTTCCTTTAGTTCTTTGTCCATATTTTCCTTTAGCTCTTTAAGTATATTTAAGACCATTTTAAAAGTCTTTTTCTGGAATGTCTGTCATCTGATCCTCCTTATTGATGGTTTCTAATGCTTTAATATTATCCTTTGCCTGGGCTACTGCTTCCTGTTTCTTTGCTTGTTTTTTAATCTTTTGCTGAAACCTGGACATTTTGATATTTTAATGTGCTATTGCTGGAATTTAGACTCTGAGGCATGTGCTCCTTAAGCCTGTATCCAGCTAGTGTTAAAACAGAGCTTTCCTTAAATGCCAGGAGCTAATTTAAAAACAGAATAAAAAAAGAAAATACCTTTTCCTGTCTTTGCAAATTGACCTATGTGAGTGCTGTCCTTTAGAGTTTATTCAAATGATGAGTTTAGATAATAGCTCCAGGCCAAAGTGTAGGGGCCTTCCTGGTCCTTTCTGGGCATGTGTCTTATCTTGAGCATGCACATTTGGCCCTCAGAATTCCCCTACTTACACGGATACCAATGTCCCCTATTCCCTAGGAATGGTCTCCTCACAGTCTGGGTACTGCACTGTATGACTGGTAGTCAGCAATCCCTTGCCCCAGGCAGCCTCTTAACTCTTCTCCCCCAGTGTTCTGTAGGGGAGCTCTGTGAGCCACCTTCTACATGCAGGCCAACTGCTGGATAGACAGTCCCTCAGGCCACCACCAGAAAGATTGGGCCAGACATAAATGTTCCCAGTATGTGCAGGAGGGTTACTCTGATCCCTCTAAACCAGAGCCAGGGATCTGCACTGGGAACATAGGCTGGCTCACACCAAACTGGGGAGAGGTGGAGGAGGGGTCAGTCAGGGCACAACAAGATCCTACTGCTTTTAAGTGGCATTTATCTTGAGTCAGTATTCATCCTTTTACTGTAATCCATTAACTGTTTCCTGGACTTGAGAAAGATGTTTCTGCCAGTTCTTACTGGTTGTTCAAAGCTTCTGGGAGGAACAGAGCCCTGAAGCTTCTCACTATACAATCTTGATCCAGGTGAGGCCATACCTGTATAATTTTATGTTCCCATCAGCATTGTATGAGAGTTACAGTTGCTCCACATTCTCACCAATAGTAGCATGATCGGTCTTCTTAATTGCGGACATTCTAATACGTGTGTAGTGGTATCTCTTTGTGGTTTTACTTTGCATTTCTATGATTGCAAAAGTTGTTGAGCATGTGTATATCTTCTTTCCTGAAGTGTCTGTTCAAATGTTGGCCCATTTAAAATTAGGTTGTTTTCTTATCATTGAGTTTTGAGACTTCTTTGTATATTCTGGACACAAGTCTTTTCACATATATGATATGCAAATACTTTCTCCCAGTGTGACTTGTCTTTTTGTTCTTTGAAGAGTGACTTTGGAATAATTGAAGTTCTTAATTTTGATGAGGTTCAATTTATCATTTGTTTTTTATGGATTGTGCATTTGGTATGTAAGAAATCTCTGCCTAGCCCAAGGTCACAAATATTTTCTCCTATGTTTTCCTCTAGAAGTTTCATAATTTTAAAATTTTATGTCTCTGATCCATTTTTAGTTAATTTTTGTATATGATGTGACTATGGATTGAAGTATTAATATTTGCATACGGATATCCAGCAATTCACTCCACTGAATTATCTTTGCATCCTTTGCTGAAAATAAATTGAACATATATGTATAGGTTTATTTATGGACTGTCTGTTCTGGTCCACTGATCTATTTGTCTATTTTGGTGCCAATACCACACTGTCTTGATTACTACAGCTTTATAACAAGTCCTAAAATGAGGTAGTCTATATCATATAGTTTTGGGCTTCTTTTTCAAAGTTATTTTGGCTGCTTTGTGTCCTCTGTATT
>JAQZBX010038139.1:0-23520 GCA_029593785.1 Cabassous unicinctus | reverse complement strand
AAATTATTTTTATTTTTTTATTTTTTAAAAAATACACTTAGATTACATAAATGTTACACAAAAAATATGGGGATTCCCATACTCCCCACCTCCCACACCTCCCACAAACTCCCACATAAACACCCTTCATTAGTGTGGCACATTAATTGCAATTGATAAACACATCCTGGGGCTTTGTCATTAAGCATGGACCATAGTTCACATTGTAGACCACACTCTCTCCCACACAGTTCTGCATGTTATATGATGATATAAAATGGCCTATATCTGTCATTGCAATGTCACTCAGGACAATTCCCAAGTCCCGAAAAAGCCCCTGTATTACAATTGCTTTTCCCTCTCCCTTTTTTTTATTTATATTTTATTTTTTAATATTTTTATTTATTTATTTTTGGCTTTATTTTGGGGGAGGTTTTGGATTGCAGAAGAGTTGCAGCTGTGGCAGGGGAGGATCACTGGTGCAGGGTGTCAGTGGTGGGGGGATGTGTGGGGACGGGTGCACCTGGGGCATGCCTCTATGGAATATGAATGTGTTCAAGTTGTCATGGGGTGTTGTCTTGGTGGGTGGAGACCCACAGAAAAACCAAAAGAATATTGAATTCCCATGCTTGGGAGTCCTGCTACATTCTTTGATAGAGTGGCAAGAATCCCTAGAGTACATGGGCAGTGCCTAGCAAAGAAAGACAGACCAATATGCCAGGCCCTTGATATTGGTGCTTATGAACTTAGCCCAGTATTACATATTGCCTAAGAGTTACCTCCTGAAAGCCTCCTTGTTGCTCAGATATGGTCTCTAAGCCAAACTCAGCATATAAACTTGCTACCTTTCCCCTGGCATTGGACGTGACTTCCAGGGATGAGCCTTCCTGGCACCAAGGGATTATTACCAAGCACCAACTAGTGATCCCTGTTGAAAAAGACCTTGACCAAATGGGGGAAATATTAAATATAAATGACTTTTTATGGATAAGAGATTTCAAAGTGAGTTGGGAGGTCATTCCATAAGTTATGCTTATATTGTCTTAGGAGGATCTCACTGACTGTTGTAGTAAACAGTGCCTCAAGCAGGGGGACTCCAGAGGGTTCTAGAGACATCTGGACACTATAGGCATGACAGACAACCCCAGGAACTCAGCACCCTGTCAGTGGGCCCTTCTTGGAATATTTGATAACCTGTACCCCCAGTGTATCATAGTTGGATTTATTTATAATTTTCCTACACATGGTTCTTATGCCCCTTTTACTTGAACCCATAATAACACTATGCCCATGAAACATGTGCCCTAGAGACTTAAATCTTTAATATATGCTAGTTGAGCCCTGAACCTCAGCAGAGTTGCAGCCAACACCTACCCTCCAGTTCATTGGACTCACTCAAGACAACTACAAAAGGATGATGATGGTCCATCCCAAAAAACAGAGAGTATTTACAACTGCAAGCAAGACAGTTCCACCCATCTGCCCCACTGGATCTAAGCCCCCTCTCAATTGGAAGCAGAGTGGGCATCACCATCCCCAAATCCTCAAGATTGAGGAATGAGCAAACATAAGGGGGGAATGCAACTATAGACAAAAGTAGACTTATTATTATTCTAGCAATGGAAGAACCTGTAACATTGATATAAAGATAGTGGTCATCAAAGGTTCTGAAGAGAAGGAGAGGGAAGAATAGGTGTAACACAGGGCATTTTGGGGATATTGGAATTGTTCTGCATGACATTGTAATGACAGATACAAGCCATTATACATTTTGTCAAATCCTATAAAATTGTGCAGAGCAAAGTGTAAACCATAATGTAAACTATAGACCATTATTAGGAGCAATATTTCAATATGTGTTCATCAACTGTAACAAATGTACCATACATTGACATATTGGTCAAAAATTAAGATAAATAATATTGAGTGCTGGTGAAGGTACTATGAAAAGAGAACTATTGATGAGAGTTTACATTGATAAACCATTTGAGGAACAACTAGTAATACCCAACAAAATGTAAAATGCACATACTCTTTAACAAAAGAAACTTGGTCTTAATAAGTCTAGCTTAGAAAAGCAGCCACAGAAGTGCATAAGGAAGGAAGGATGTATATATGAATGGATGGGGAGAGAGAGGGGGAGAGAGAGAGAGAGAGAATAGAAAGAACACACATGCATTTTCATATAATCATTAATTTACAGAAAAAGTTAGAGACAATTTAAAAGAACATCAATAAGGGAATGGTTACATCAAATTATATTTAGACTATGGAAAATTATACAGTTATGGTCATACATTCTAAAAAGTTATGGTGCATTATTAAAGGAAAACGTTCAAGATAAATAATTGACATGAAAACAAATTACAGAAAAATATATATAGAATAATTCAATTTTTAATGAAAAAGTGATATTTGTATTCATATGTGTATTTGTGAATATATTTGATTTTATTAAAGTTCCGTTAACAGTAATTGAATCTGGTGATGGGACAGAGTGTGTAGAAAGATAGGGCTTTCACTTTTTAATTTACATATCTGTACTACTTAGATATTTTGATGATATTTTAAATCTCTTCTCTATATAAAAAGGTGATAAATTATTAAATTTAACCTTGAAGAAGTTTAAAAATTGCATAGTATTTGCAAAATCTATTAAATGCTTTCAAGGATTTTAAGTAACCTGAAAATGGTGCGACTTTTGAAGATAGCAAGGAGGGGATGCTGGATTCCTTTCCTTTTGATAAATTAATTCTCAAGATTTAATGAAAGTACAGCCTTTAAAACTCATCCAGAAAAGTTAACGATGTTCACATTGACTTCTACTTTACAGAAATCTTTCCATTTTAATTAGCCTATCAATCTTTCCATTTGATGGAGAAAACTTTATATTTACATCTTTAAAGAGAAGAGTCTGAAATAAATATGTCCACAAAATATTAAAATGTATAGGCTAAAGTATGTATTTATGCTACTTGATCATTCATTAGATAACTTGCACAGGACCACCTCCACTCATTCTCTAATGCTATTAGAGACTACTTGGTTCCCATAGAATATAATAACCTGCATGGAATGTTAAACATGATTACTTATTTTACATTTATGTTTAAAAGCAATTTGCCTTTAAAATGATACCCAACAGATGCTATTTAATTCACTAAGTAGCTCTATATAAAGATGAGTTTTTCCCTACACTCCAACATGGCCATTTTAAAACTCATGAATGCAAACTGATTTACGACTTTTTAAAAAAACCAGGAAATTTCTTTATATTTTAAACGGTAGGGGAAAAAATTACTTCACCCTGAAATTTCCCATAGTTAGGTAGACTTAGGTATTTTCCAACTTTCACTTTTCAATTTATCAGCAATTGGTTTTAATATGAGTTCTAGCTTTGCTCTAATTTTAAGATGTATGAAAAGGAAAAGCAAATGCACAATAGATTTAGTGCATGTTAAACCATGTTTTTGTATGTTTAACAGCATCGCTGGGGCTCGTGATCTGTTGCTGGCTGTGTATGTTACACTGAAAGGAGCCGCTTTACTGAGACTGTTCAACCCAGAAATAAGGAGAAAACTATTAATATGTACCGCAGAGTTTCATAGTGTTTGATGGCAATTAGCAAACCCTACACCTGTTATTTTATTTAAATTATTTTTAAAGTCATGTTTTACAAACTGTGAGACTACATAAGCAAACATCATGTTCTTATGCAAAAACATTCTTTCCACAAATTTAAAATTGGAAAGCTTAATAAAGTGAAAAAAATAATATAAAACATTTTCTCCAGATATATGATAAATGGAAATACTTAACTCTTATAGGAATAATTTCTCTAATATATAAGCATAATCCGTTGAAATTGGGAACTCATCTCTCTACTGTATGGACCAATGTTTTAGGAATTTTAGAAACTCTTTGAATCCAAAGAGACAATTAGATTGATACAGAGAACAGCTTGAAGGGACAGAAAATATGCCTACAAGGAGCTTATAGAAGAGACAAGGCATATCTATACCTGTGAAACAACTAGAAAATATATATATATATATATTTTGAGGTACTGGGGCTGGGGATTGAACTCAGGACCTCGTATATGGGAAGCAAGTGCTCAACCACTTGAGCTATATCAGCTCCCAAGAAGATATTTTTATTTAATAAAGTGTTACTATTTGTAGTCTAATTATAGAATAGAAGAGTGGGCCACAAAAATACCCACAATAATTTCCCTGGTGTTTCCCAAATCCTTATGTATGGTCATTTTTCCTCATAAATACATCAACTGTATAAACCTATACTTTCAGAATATGTATGAATATTCTTCAGCTACATCAACAATAATTCTTATTCTTTTTTTCCCCCCTGAGACTTACCGTGTACCCACATAAGAATTTTAAGGGTTAGAGGTAAAATATATAAAATTCCACGGCACATATTAGTAGCTCAGTAAACAGTGGTTAAAATGATGACTTTTATTTTTTTCTGCTATCAGGAAAGCTTGTTTATTCATTGAACAAATATTTATTGGGTGATGTGTGGAAGCCCTGTATGATGTAATGCATGTTTGTTTTGTAAGATCACAATGTTTACTAAACACTTATAGTTTATGTATGTTCATGTATGAATGATATACTTCAATAAATTGTTTAAAAAATATTTATTGAACTGCTACTATGTGCCAAATATACCGTGTTAGTTACCCTGCCAAGTGATGGGGATAAAAAATGAACAAATAAATAAGGTCCCTAAACAGACGTCAGGTGGTTTTCTTGTTTCTAAGATTTTTCAAAGAAAGTGATTCTATAATCTACTCTAGCAATATTTTCCAATTCTGCAATATTTAAGAATACCTTAAAAAGCTTATGCTTTGTTTCATATTTCTCTCAGCTTTCAAAAAAAAATCATAGTATGCATCCTGTACATTCTGCCTATGACAGGTATGTGTGTTTATGTGTTTTAAAATACCTTTTAAATAAGATAGTAAAGGCTACTGGACAGCCTGGCAACAAATAAAAACACATTAGCATTTGGTCTAGTTTAGGCCTAATTGTAAAAAGCTGAGAGTGAAAAAGCAAACAGTTCAATTTTAAATTTATGCTGCATAAATCATAACAGAAACACAGAATGTGCCCCCATAGACTTCTGAATACTTCAAATTTAGTTTCAGTCTATCACAATTTACTTTTGTACTGGCTTAATTGAAAAATGTCTTTCAATATATGATCGCTATCACGCAACATGCCCAGGAGTGCTTTGGGTCAGTGTCACAGCTTTAGCTTGAAAACAATGACTATTACCTTTTTAAAAGATTTCACACCAGCACCTCGAAAGTATTGAAACCTGTCTTAATTTTTGACAGTGTTTGTGCGGCTGCAGAACTTTTCATTTTTTCCCAGAATACTTCTACTTCATTAGCAACAGATGAATTCATTAAATTCATTATTAATTCAAATGATTTTTTCATTTTTGTAAGCTCCAAGGTTGTCTCACTAAGATCAGCTCTCTCTGTGATCCACAAAATGTAATCAATCTCTATTATAGTCATGAAAATGGTATTTGTCACTTTGCTGAGAAAAAAAAATCGATACATCTTCCAAGGCTGAGCAGGCATTTAATGCAATAAATTGAAGGTTGTTAGAGAAATCCAGCTTGCCAGGAGTATAGGACAAGCTAATCGAAATCTAGAACATCCACAGAAGGTTGGCCAGTGAAATATATAGATATGCCATACAAATTAATATTTGGGAATCGGAATAACATGTCATTTTCAATCCTGACAAGAAAATGGATTTAGACAGGCAAATCTGCAAAGGGTCATTCACCACTTTAAAAAAACAAAAGCAAAATACATACACCAAGAAAAATTTCTTGAGTATGATTGATAACAAATAAAACATTGGAGAAGGCTTCGTTTTCCTATAAAATTTACTAGGAAGAGAGATAATATTAGAGTTGAAAAATTGTCAGAATTCTTGAGGGTCAGAAACCTATAGGGATATTATCATATGGAAACATGAAGTTGGCTTGAACTTCTTTAAGACATAAATTATTGCAATAGTTAACTGCAGAACAAAATAAAGTCCTTATAGAGTTGTAGAATCTAAAGCACATCTTTCCAGCACCCACCCCAGAGAGGAACGTTGATTTTTGTCTTTCCCACTTCTCCTGAGTTTCCTTTAGCAAAGACGAAGCTGGTGACCTCTCAACAACCTATTTTCTAGGGAATGACTCTTTTAAATTGAACGTTTTCTGTCTTGAGCCGAAATCTACTTTTTTTTTTAAAGCTTCTCGTTTCTTCTACTCCTACTTTGGAACAAGTAAACTCAATCTGTGTCTTTTCCTTTGAATTAGCCCCTCAAATGCTTGAGGCCAGCTATCAGGTCCCACAAGCCTTTTTTCCCCCCAGGTATATAACCTATCTAGTTCCTTTAACCATTCGTCACAGCATTCCATTTACCACAGCACATAGATTCCAGAAAATTCAGTGTTCTCCTCAATCCCTTCAATTTATCAATATAATATTTAGTATGTAACACCCAAGATAAAAGTAAGAAAACAAGTATGTTCAATAAGAATAAAATCCACTAGAGTCCTGATTTACTGTAGTTGAAAACAATGCATCTACTTAAATAATATAAAAATGAATTTTCTCTTTCTCTCCCTCTCTTTATAAGAACATCTTCATCAGACCTGTTTCGGGTTAAGTTTATGATCAACTAAAATAGGCGCTCCATGAAGGCAGGAATTCTTATCTGTTTTGTTTACTGCACCATCTTCAACACTGAGCACATAGTAAATACTCAATAAATATTTGGTGAGTGAATGTAAAAATGATTCCCTCAACTAAAGCTGCTAGATCTTTGCTTATTTGTACTGTTGACAAACCAAATCCCTTCTATTCTGTGCTCATGAAACTGGTTTTTAAAAACCTAAATATAGGGCTTTCTATCTGTTTAATATTATCACATTGGTTTAGGTCAAGTGTTTGCAACAGCTAAAATTATACTCCAAAGCATATATGTGAGCAAAATATGATTAGAAATTAATGATCCATTAGTCTATAACTTATGGATTCAAAGTCATTTCGTCACTGCCACACCCTCAAAAGTGTCAACCGAAAAAATAAACATTTCTCTATAGTGAGTGCATTCTACCTTTAATCTTCTCATAATTAGTTATTAGTTATTTCATGTATGTTTAAAATAACTCTTGTCATTTCCTGCATGAAACAACTGAGGTTCTGCGGGTTAATAACTGGCCCTGGGTCACACGGTAAGTAAATGTCAGCACCAGGATTCAAATTTAGGTTCCTAGAATCCCAAATCCCATATTCTTTTTACTCTTCCATGCTCTGCTTTTTAGAAAATGAAAGATAATGTGAAAGAAAAAACTGGCAAGGAATTTCTAAAAAGGTGAAGAATTCTAATTTCCCTAAGTGTTATATAATTATAATATCTCACTAGAGAACCTATTACCTTAAGATACTTTCCCTTCTGTACTCCACAGTCTTAAACAGTTAGAGACCAAAATATTAAAAAAATTTCAATTTTGAAACATCAGTCAAATTTTGAATTTTTATTCCTATACCCGAAGAAGCTGATAGAGGTTAAAAAAAAAGGAAAAAGAGAAGAAAAGATTTAGGAGAGTAGAAACAAGATCCCCATCATGAACCCCATGTGAATAAACCGCTCAAACAACAACAAATCAACTACTCAATTCAACTTAAAAAAAAAAGAAAGTAAATTGAGCATGAAAAAAAAGTTCAGCCAATCTACTTGCTGGTAGGAATGAGCCAAAGAAGTCTAGTGAAAAATTGAATTTTCAGAAGTTTTTCACCATTTTGTTAAGTATTGTATATAGTGAACATCAGGACAAATGTTCTTATAACCTACAAAATTTCAGGAAGTCATCACCAGTGGGATAAAACATGATGATGATTCTGATCAATGAATTCAAGCAACTGCTAATTTAGTGAAAATATTCCTTTTAAATAGGCTAACAATCCATGTAGAGAAACTGGGTAATCTCTTGTATGAATAACAGCATTATGACCACACAATGTACCAATCTTTTTAACTATCTTGAAAATTCACTTCCTTGCTAAATAAAAACACATGACAGTTCATCTTCATTTATAACAAATCTCTAGATGCTCTATTCATTCTGTGACTTTCAGTTACAAAATAAAGGAGTGACTCATTTAAATCACTTATTAGATGACAACAATGAAAGACAAAGAGCTTATTTTCTCTGTGGGCTTAACCTAACCCTCTCTGGTTTTCATGAATAGGATTTTTTGTCTCCACCTATTGTGGGCACTCTCTGAAAATGTTTCTCACATAATTTTAACTAACTTTCATGAAAATCACAAGGTTGCTTCATTTCTCAGGTTACAGAACAAATCAAGTTAATTAAATTTACTTTCTTTGTGTTTAACATGGCAGATCACTCCATGCCTTAAGAGATAGTTATACCATCTCTTCCATAAGTAAGTTTCTTCATTATAATTCTCAGAGCATAAATGTGCTTATATTAATTAGCTTATTAAATAATTAACTTGCCCAACAAACTTCTATTGACCACCCACTATTGGTCAAATACTATGCTAGACCATGGGGATTTGAAGAAATAAGGCACAATCCTTTCCTCAGGTAGCTGCAGTCTGAGGGTAAGATATGCACATAAAATTACAACACCGTGAGGGTAAAAATAACATTGTAGAGACTCATGGAAGTTCACAGATGATGCCAGCCCCTGTCACACAGCAAGCACACAATAAATATTACTTAACTGACGTCACTGAATGAATCACAGGTGCACTAGGACCACAGAAGAGGCACTTACGTCAAGCGAGGGCACCTGTGTTGGGGACTGAGCAATGGTAGGAGATGGTGTCTAACTTTATTTATTGTTGTCTCCAGAATATTCTGACCTCATTCATTATATAATAGTACATGGATTCTCCATAAAGAGAGATGGTAGAACCATCTTAATTGCCCACTTGAGGGGATTTTATTATAAGGTGATTTCTCATATATGGCAGGCTCTCTGCCTGAACCTGGGAGGAAAGCACTGCTTCTTTTATGTTTTATGCTGATTTCACTGGGCCCTGAGATGTAAAGTGGCATATTGCCTTAAATGGTGAGGACAGTACCAGGCATGCAAGTTCAATAGTAGAACCTACTAATAAAAACTTTTTATAGTTAATGACAGACTTCAACAAATCTCAGTGACAGTATATTAAAGGCTAGACTTATGCCAACAAAATAGACAAACCCAAGTATCAGTTGTATGCTCTCAATGGAAACTTTATAAATAAATTTATAATTATCCTTTCCCCAAAGTCCATCTTTATGAGCCTGTTCTAATTAGAATGCAAGTGAAAATTCAAGCAATTAGAAAGATAGCTGCTGAAACAAAGTAAGGATGGTATCCTGGTTAAAATCCTATTGAAAGGATGAACTTTCGGAGAATTCATTTTACTGCACAAACTTGAGAAAATTAAGACAAAGAGTCTAGGTTTTCTCTACACAATGCCGCATATCGTAAAGACGAGAAGCTGATTCCTGTCTAAATATTTGTCTTCTTTTAAAACTGCCTTGGAACCAATTACTTCATTCTGCGTAAACCTCCAAGACCAAAGTGAACAATTCAAATACTGTAAGTCATGACCGTGTAGTCTCTGCCTCCCTACATCTCCACATGGCTGCTTTCAGATGCGCACACTTGGCCTTACTGTCTTTCTGTCATAGCTGCGGATCAGTCCCTAACTCTGGTAAAGTAAGCAACTGACCTTCTCTATTCCTGCTGCCAAACTATTCAATGAGGCTGGAGAAAGTTACACTACTGGGCAGATGGATGCCTACAAAGGGATGCTTTCCAGTCTTAGCTTAGCATCTCACTACTTCTCAAGCTCACTTGTATCTTCTCAGCTCCCTTTCCCAGTCTTCAAATAGCTGTTACAAATCTTTGCTACTCTCCTCATGTCAACCTCAGCTGACCAACTTGCTTCCCCCTTCCTAAAGAATAAAAGAGCCCAAGAGGAAGACATGCCTTCCTTTTACTCCCTTAGCTTCTTTCCTCCTGCCTTAGGGGAGGAGATAGACAATTTTCCCTCCAAGGCACTGAATTGCACCTCTTCCACCTTCCCCAGGATGGGGCTCCATCCCATCACTACTGCCCAAAATCAGCTCCTTATTTTGGGGGCTGGAAAATTATAAAATCTTTACGTACATACACGAAAAGCTCTGAGATATTGAAATTCCCACCATAACTTAGGATACCTTTGCCCATGTTATTTTCTCTGCCTAGAATCATTTTCCTCTGTCTTCATTCCACGCCCTTCAATAATCAGCTTAAATGTCATCTTTTATGGGGAAATCTTTCTTCCCAGTTACCCCACAGAGAACTACTGTCTAAATTGTCTCTAATTCCTGGCATGGCCATTTATCTGTCTCCCTGTCATTCCCCACTTGACAGGGAGGTCACAGAGGGTTTATCTCACTCATCTATCTCCAGGGTCTAGTACAGTGCCTGGTATATGGGAGGAAATCAGGAAACTTCAAGTTGATAAATATCATTAGTCACTGAAAATTAATGTGAGAATTCAGACAGGAGAAGGATAGTAGCCTCACCGTGATTGTTTTTATTTCAAAATGTCCATCATAAACACATAGACTACTTTTCTAAATTAGAGAAATCTGTCCTAAACGACGAATGTTTGTTTAAGTCATTCTGTAAAGCTATATTTATGGTATAAATTTGGATAGTTAACAAGATAACTGTTATTAATATAATATAAAATTACTATTGTATTTAAAATCTAATGTGGTTGTGTACATTTATTTTTCAGTCTACCTATCTGATTTATATATTATGATTTATATATCTGATCTGATTTATATATTAAGAATATTTTGACACCATTAAATGCATGTATAAGGCAGTTATAATGGATGGCCATTTTTATTAAAACACATGGTTTTTCAATAATAAAACAGCTTCATCTTTCAGCAGTCAACAAATATTTTAAATGGCTCAGATCTGCATATAGTAAATTTATTGTATGTTTATCATCTTATTAAGGTACAAGAAAATAAACTGTTTTTTAGGCACCAGAATCTGACCATATTTTCTTTCCATCTTATCTGAAAATTTACAAATCAAATTTTTGAAATATTCTTTTTGTACTAAGAAGTTAACTTTTAAGCGCTCTGTCACCACAGTGATATCAAAACTTAAATCCAGCTCAGATCATTTTCTTTGGATTATACTGGAAACTGTAGAAGAATATAAATGAAAGTCATCTTAGTAAAACAGAAGCCACCTGTCTATCCTCCACTTCATTCTCAACATGCAACAACTATGTACATTTTCAAAATTAACAAGAATGACAGAAGTTAGTAATACATGGCATTGTCACCATTTAAATTTATGATTTGCATGAAAGAAACCATTTGTAATTCATAGTAAGAAGCTAGACGTATTCATTACTAAAGAGGAGTAGTGTTACTCTCAGTTCATGTTCAGTGTAAACCTATTCAGTCTTTGTTGTAGATCCAAGCATCTGCCAGTGTACTAATAAAGTACAAGAGAAGTAAACAGCTCTATGCAGCTGTCAGTTTTTGTTTAAACTTGTGTCAAAACCGAAATTCTTTGCAAGGAGGCACTCATTTGAGGAATTTGCATTCATCACTGATTACCTAGGCATTCTTAAATCAGAACTGTTTTTATGCTCATCCCTGATTATGTAAGCATAATAATGGGAGTTAACTATTAATATTTTTCTAATTGCTTTGTGAGTGCCTTCAGGAAACCATTGCATTGTTTGTCTTAGATACCTCTAAATAATTTGCACACATCAGACAACTAAATTTCACCCATTTTAAAGTATAAATTCCAGAGAGAAATAGGAACCGCATGTTTTCAAGTCAAAATTTTTCATAAGCTATCACTAGCAAAGTGAAATAAAAGTGAACAAAACATGAAGATCAAAATAGGAGGCCCTCTGGCAGGGGTGGCCAAGGTTTCCAGAAAGGTAATCCTTCTTATATTACTTCCTTTACCATTTCCTGCTCTAATCATAGAGAGTACGTCTGAGAGTCATTTTCCATACTTCTAAAGGGTAGAATTCAGTATAGCAATAAGTGAAAAGAAATCACTCATTTTTTCTATCCTCATATCCTGGACATAAAGCAAACTGAAGTCTGAAACCATATGTATTCAGATATCCAAGATGTGGTAAAAATAAATATAAAAAGAAATATGTGACCCCATTTAGCAAATATAATTTCTCCTAAGAACTTTTCCCCTCATATTCACAAAAAGAAAATAATACTCAGAGTCCTTTATTAGTAATACAAAGACAAAAGATAAAAGGTGAGATTTTATGACATCACACCCATTTATACCTGATTGTTATTGTGCTGATAATACAATATTTCCATATTGTGATGAAAATGCTAACATAAAATAAGAAGTATATTTTAAAATCATTAAAGTGTGTAGGTCTGGGTGTTCTTAATCAGGTATTTACATCTACTTTCAGTTGGCTTGAAATTTAATATAGTTTTCTAACACAGAGCCATAATAATAAAAGATTAACCAGGTCCATACTTGTAGTTCAGCTTAAGAAAATGCCTGGGAGTCCATTAAAAATAACTGCAAGCCCAGCAATTGCATATTTGTGCTTGAAAGAACTGTGAGAGCTAATAGCCAATAAAAATGAGCTCAGAATTTGGATGGAAGAAGCACACAGCTGGATCTCAGTAATAAGTAGAGAATAAAGAGTGGAACAGAAGGAGTGAACCCAGTGAAAGGAAGAGAGAGGAAGGCAAAGCAAGAGAAAGTGTGCTGTTAAGATTCTGAGTTTGGTGTGGTGGTTGAAGTTCTTGAGAAGGGAGTGACACACTCAATCTAGAAGTCAGCAAATATGACTCTGAGAGCTGCATTCGAACTGATGTTATAGGAAGAAAAAAAAAGATGAGAGTGAGCAAAACATCTTAGCAGTCTAAGTGACAAGGAACATCAAGACTGCCATTTAAATCATTTAGTATTCTAACCCACTATTCATTCTCTGCTGCGCAACAAAGAACATAGCTTGCTTATGTGTAATTGACATTAATTTTAAATGATTAGGGATTTCTTTACTCTCCATTGTTCACCTAAACCTGATGTCACCGTCCATGAGCCAGAATTAGTTGGTAGATTTCTTTTTTGTGGGGTGGGGCTGGCATTGACCCATGCAGTGTCATTGCTGAATACCAAACTAGCCAACAGCAAGGTTGGTGCAAACATCTGAATCCCCAGCATCTCTTGAAATATCATAGAATCTGGCATTGCTATATCCATATTGTCAAATGACAACACATCGCCTTGGTTTTCGAGCAGGGCGTGCCAGAGTTTGCCACAGTTCCCACTATTCCACACCACTGCCTTGACTAAGCCCTCTTCACTATGATTGTGACCTGCCAGGCACATTTGAGTTCACAATCTCTGATCTAGAGCTGCCAAAACCAATGTACATTTTGAAGGACTCTTTTCCTAAGTGTGTTTCTTTGCCATGTAAAATACTAATAAAGAAATCCTATCTTCTTATATGCTCTCTTACTTACAAAGTACTTTCATGTATTAATTGAATTTACATAGTTACCCTACGAAATAGCAAGGTTTACCCTATTTCCCCCACTTTACAGAGGAGAAAAAGGAAGCTGTGGGAGGGCAAGAGACAAAACCAAGATGACAAATGGTAAAAGCGTGAGCTGAAGTAAGGTCTTGGTCTCTTGTCTCCTGGTAACTGTTCTTTCCGCCACCCCAAGCTTCCAGGGCTAAATCCCAATCCTTACACTCTGGGGTTCAGCCAACTACAGGTCTGCTACCCTATTAGACTAGTCAGTCTTCTCTCAGCATCCTTTTTCCCATTCCATCCTCTCTCTCAGCCTCACACTCTGCCCAGCTCAACCCTGGAGGCGCTCCGGGCCAGCTCCAATTCATCCTCAACTCCCAACTGAAACCTCACTTCCAGAGGAAACTTTCTCAGGCATTCACCCTAAAACCCGGGTAGATCCCTTATTAGTTACCCCCATCGTGCCCTCTACTCATACTTCACATAGATGAATGAGCTGCCTTCTCCTTTAGGCCATGTATGCTACCAGACCAGGGAGAATAAAAATGCCTCATGTGCTGCAGTGCCTCGAATGCCTAGAAGAAAGGAACAGAGTCTCTGCATCTTAATAAACGAACAGCAGCTAACGTGCATCAAGCCCTTACTGTCAGCATTTTCAGGTGTCTTAGTCCTGATTCCTGTCACAACTGCCAGTTCTAGATGGGGACAGAGGGTGTGCCTGTACGAAATCAGATACTGAGATTTACCTTTTCTACTGTGTTTCTTGACGTGTAGAGGGTTTTGCTACCTTCACACTCTAGCTAACATGTACAGTAGTTTTTGCCCTCCTCATTAATGACCCTTAAACTCTGGGTTGACCCACCCAATATCTAGTTTGCACCCCTGCATTGTGAGCCAGCCTATTTGGCTCACTTGGGCAATTTTTTCCTGTTGTTAAACATTACATTTTTTCTTTGCTGGTCTTCTCTAGTTTTCCAGTTAGCAGTGCAAGGTTATAGCCTATATCTCTCAAAGTGTTTATTTCTTTTTATAAGCATCACACATTTTCTCCAGACTTCTAAAAAAAAAAAAAAGGTGTTTTAAAACATCTTCTATTCTCTCTATGGATTATTTACTCCTTTTCATTTTTTTAAACAGAAGCCTACATTTTGTCAAGTTTCCCTTAGCTAAAATTGAATACCTGTAAGTTTATTTTCTTTTAAGTAAATGATATTTTAGGTGTGCTTTTCTGGTAGAGCCGTGACGTCAAGGCTAACATCCTATTTGTTAGTTAGGAGCTTATTAACTATTGATGAATTTTGTCATATGGGAAGAAGGAAATAAAAACAATCAGCAGGTGCTGAGCTTTTGAAACTAGAAAGAAGCAGCTAGCAATCAATGTGGCAAAGACAGGCAGTAGGGGGATATTGAGAATATAAATGAAATTTTCTTTTAATCAAGTAACTTTTAATTATTGTCCAGACAGAAGGAATATAATCTGAAAAAGCAGAAAAACAAAATGAAAGATTCTGTAAAAACAACAGCTCATTTGGGGGGTTGAATAAGAGTCCTAAAGAAACAGGTAATGAAAGAAAAAAGCCCAAGGAAAGTCAAAATTGCACAAAAGGTTTGATATAAGAATATAACATTATTAAATGTAAAACTCATTTTTTAATTTTTCCAAACTTAGGCTGAATATCACCTATTTTGCGAAGCATGTCTTGCCTCCACAAGATTAACTGTAACCAGCACTGGGACCGTGTTACTGCAGGGTTCCAAAAATCTAATGAAGTTTAGTCTGAAAGCCTGGATATGATGTTGTTAAATAAACATCAAAAATAGCGACTCTTCAACTTTCTGTTTACTAAGCCTTTTTCTCTGGTCTATTTCCTGCAGACACTTCCACAGATGGAAGTGGAGCTAGGTGCCTACTGCAGCCCCTATTCTCCCCTGGGAAACATGGGTTCGCTGTTTTCTACTGCCATGCTATTTTAAGCTTTGCTTTCAGGAATGCTGAGAAAGGGATTGATGCTAAGCTAACTTGCTCTGCCCAGCAAGAAGAAGGAAAAGAGCATTTCTCTAGTCACTGTGGGAACTAACAGAAATGTTTGCTTTGTTGGCTTTGTTATCATGCTTTGTTTAATTTCTTTAACCTGCTTGGACACAGTAGGAAAAAAAATACTAATTAATCGACACAACAATAAGCCTGCCCTCCAGAGAAAAAGAACACACGTGCATACCTTGTATCTCATAGTATATCAACTAAGCTAATGTACGGCGGTCTACATTCCTTGAGTAAATAGGTAACTAGAGAGTAGGTCTTCAGATAAAATGTATTCCATGCAAAATGAATTTATTAATTGCCATGAGTACATTGTTAAGACAGTCTATTTAATTTTGGTTAGATAAAAACAAAAAAATAGTGGCAGGGACTTTGAACTAAGTTTTAGTATATTTCCTACCTGCATGCTATCCAAGGCTGCACTGGTAAACACTGAAATTAAACCCATGGCCATAAGACACCTGCTAGTGAATGAAGAAACTGCCTCATCTTCAGCTAGGCCATATTCCAAAGGCCGGTAGCAGGGCTCCTCAACACACTGGAGGTGGATCAGGCTGGTCCACTTAGTTTTATGACTAGTCCACTATGAGATCAGCACCAGAGATTGTTAGAAAGTATTTGGAAATTCTAAAGCAATCTGACAGAGTGATTTTATATTTGTCAAAACTTACAATAAAAAGTTAGATTTGTGTTTTTTAATTTTATTTTTCTAGTAACTCAATTGTGTTTGATTTTACAAAAGTACCAATGCACAAAAGATTACAAATTAAAAGGCAAACAAGGGTCCTTTCTGGACAACTAGCACGTTCAGTAAGGCAGTGGGGCATGCGGTGCGGGTCAAGCAGACCTGGATGGAATTCCAGCTCCTCCTCATGGGCCCAAGTGGGCAAAGTATTTAAACCCTCTGGGTCCCAGTGACCTCACATGAGGAATCAGAAGTGACATCCACATCTCCAGTACTTGGAAACATCCAATAAGCATTGGCTTTGCCATCAGAGAGCCTTTCATTTCCTCAACTGTAAAATGGACATAATTACATGAGTATCACAGAGTTGTTGTAAAGATTAAAGTAGATAACTTTGATAAAGTTTGTCACTCAGTGTCCATTTGGTGTCTAGGAAAAAATTAGCAGTTACAATAAAAATAATTATTATTATTGCAAGTGTCTTCTACATAGTAGGTACACAATAGATATTAGTTTTTATCTTTCCTAGTTTATTTAGAGAATCCGAAAAATGTTATGGCTCATAACCTCAGCCCAGACTTGAGTGACCTGGGGACCTCTCGACCTGAGCATGCCAAATGCATATATGAATGCTCTGAAAGAAAGATCTAGACTCTTTGAGAAGCAGTTTGTAGTTCTAGCCTATCTATACTGGCCTCTTCTGTTTAACAGCAGACATTCACTCTCTACATCTTCCCCTAAGAATATTCTCTGGACTGTTACTACACTAAAAGCTATAATGTTGGGGAAACACAATTGGCAATAGTATTGTAATTCACAGAATGGCTATTTCAGGTACTGAGAGAAAATGTTAAAGAGAGTTTAGTTGTCTAGCGATGAAAACTATAATCCTATATCTTCTTTCACAAATTGCCAAACATAATGTGTTACTTCACACTCTCTTCTTAAAAGAATTGCTTGAGAGATGGTTGTACTGGTTAAAAAGTTTGAAAAAGGACAAAGCTTCTATACTGTATACCACTTTTTAAAAAACACTTCAATCTTATTTGATTCTTATAACATCATTGGAGGATAATTTAGTCCCACTTTACTGACAAACCAGGGCTGAGAAATTCAATGGTTTTCCCAGCATATACTGCTAGGAAAGGTATACCTTAAATTTGAATCCAGTCCTATAAGCCCTAAAATCTGTGCACAAAAAATACAGGTGAAATATAGTTACATAAAAAAGAAGAGTGTTTCAGGAGAACGTCTCAGAATAATAGCTTGATGTGAGAAAAATTTTAAACCATGAATATATACCTTTGTGAAACACAATGGACAGCCAAGAATGAATATATGGATGGAATGTGGGTAGAAAAAAATGATGTATATCCAAAAATAAAGAAGAATTTTCAGGGGAAAAAATGTTCAAAGGACTCCAGCTTGTGGTCTATGGTATAAGTAAATTCAAAACCCACAGACAGAAATGAAAAAAAGAAAAAAAGAAAAAAAAAAAAACGAAAAGCTGACAGGCATTCCTAAATGGCCAGAGGCTTAGAGAGAGAGGCAGCCTTTGAGGATATGGGACAAACGCCACAGAGAGCCCCAGCAGGTACCATGAGCAGCCAAGCTAGCCTTACCCCCTTGGCTCAGTTAACCATTCCATCTCTGGTGAGGTCTCCAGATTGCAAGGGACATATCACACCGTCAAACAAATTTCTCCAGCTGTTACCGTCTGCCAGCCAACTCATCAGCTCAGTATTTGATCCTTGAGAGGACATTAGGGACCTTCACAAGAGCAGCACCTCAAAATGTGCTCAGACATTTAGACCTTTGCCGGATGAATTTTAGATCCTGGCTTGAAAGGAGGTTTTACCAGTTAAAGAAAGGAAGCAGAGGGGCAGCACCCATAGAAAGCACTGGAGCAGGCAAGGGGAGCTGGAGGAGAAGGCATCTTCTCAATAAGAGCTGGTGATGCTGAAGGCAGATCTTGCCTTTTTCACAATTTCACAATTTTGCCTAAGATTAGTCATCATTCTTGGAAGAGTAACCCATAACATAAAAAAGTTTGTCTCTTGGACACGGTGTCTATGCACAGACATGCAATAAGTAATAGCAATAGTAAAGATCATTGTTAGCATTTATTAGCTTCTTACCATATGCCAAGCACTGTGCTTAGTGCTTTACACTCATTATCCTATTTCTTCTTCACAGCAGCCTTTTGGGGGTGGTATGATTACCTTCCTCATTTTACAGATAAGGAAGCAGACTTACTAACTGTTTGCACAGCTACCAAGTGATAGAGCAGGAATTCAACCCAGGCAATCCAATTTCAGTTTAGTTCCTATATTTGTTGCTCTAAATTCCATGCAATGCCGTCATCATATGACACACACACACACATAAAAATCAATATTCTAGGTACTGTAGCAAAGAGGCTGGAGGGTGTCTCACCCCACCACCCCCCCACCTCCACTGAGATTTTTATCTTCTGGCCTAACATATACCAAGTACACAAAGACTGGAAAGAAAAAAAATGCAGCAGGTCATTTTCAGAAAAGATGGGAAATGAGGGACAGAGTAAGAACAGAAGGGCATAAATCTTTAAGCATGGAGCATTTGTCAAAGGTGGAAATGTAACAAAGAACTTTCTGTTATCTCTTTAAGACAATGAAAACATAGCCTTCAAAAGCCTGAAAGAATTGCTTTAAATGCGATAAAAATTTACAAATTTTGATGGGGCCTTCTGCCAGATTCTGTCTGATGATGGCTATATAAAATCTCTTGAGTAGAAAAATGTGTACAATATAAAGTAATTACAAATATCTTGGTAATTTACAATTCACCTGTCTATTGTCAATTCACCTGTCTCGTGACCTTGTATTTCTTTAGCCCATGCTTTTCAAACTTGAATAGAAGTGCCCACAATATGTGAGAGTGTTAGGGGAAAGGTTAAAGTAGTGTCTAGCACACAGTAGGAGCACAATAAATGTTCTCCAAAAGAGTCATGAAAGAGCAAATGTGACACACCCACCTCAAACATCACTTTTGCTCAAAGGTAAGTAAATTAAAACATTATATTCATAATAAAACAAACATGATGTATAATAAAAACAGAATTCAAAATGTGAGTGAATTTCTAAGCTAAAACCCAAAGCTCAAAATTAAAAATGTCTGGCTTTGGTACTTACTTAAGGCAACACCCCAAGACCCTTAGAAGTCCTTGTTCTCTCCCCTCCACCATTTTTGGAGAAAACTTTGGACACTTGGGGATAAAAATGTGAACAAGTTTACACATATGGATATGTGTGTGTAGGTACTTAACCTGGGTCATGGACCACTGGTCTTGATGTTCATATTTAAAATGATCAAGGTTTGAAAATGTTCAAATGTGATCTTTATGTCCTATTAGAGAGAGATGGTGCATCTTTCCACTTAGCTGCAAGCTTATTAGCAGATAGCATAGTAGGCCCCTCCCTCCCTCCTCACCCAGAACACCTAATGACATTATTCACCCTTCAGGTAATTATTTGATCCAAAGTCAAAAGGAAGTCATTTTATTCTCCAGTGGTTTTCATTTAACACATTAGGGGAAAAGTGACACACAAAAGATTCAGCCTTCTCCCCTATCCCTCCAATCCTTGTCCCCAACCACCACTATCCTGGGAAAGGGTTTTGAAAAACAGAAAGTACTAGCTAAACAAATGGGGGGCCTTAAGCTATAAGACACCCAGGAGGCTATTTAATGCACTAAAGTGCAGCAGAGTTTATGCACGTTGTGTCCAAAAGAATCTGGTTCCACATCCACGGCAGTGTTGCCTCAGTCAAGCAGAGAAGTACACAGTAACTTTGAAATATCTTGTATTTATTGATCCTGAACATTTCTTGAGAAAATAAATGAGTATCAGAGATTCCTCCTGGGCACCAAGGGACATGTATAAATAGAAAAGCTTTGCCAACTTGAGGCCAAATTGACTACAGAATTTGTCTAACTGCTCAAACCGAAGGGACCTCATGTCCTTGAAAAGAGTCCAAGTACAGTCATGATGTGGGCCTCCATTGGCCTTTAATCATTTCTATTTTTCCTTGCTAAAACTTCAAAGAAGCTCTCAGAATTATTTTATTTTTCTACTGTATCCTCTGTTAACTTTTGAGCCAATCTGATAGGAAATAACCATGGGATGGCCAATAAACACACACCACGCACAAACCCGGGTTATATTCCAGGGTAAGATGGCGCACGTGGAGGCTCTAACTCCTGGGAAAGAAGAGGCTTTGTCAAACTTATTTCAGTACAATGGCAGGAGAGGACTAACTAAGAAATCATTTGATTTAGTCATGAAAATAGTTGTGATATTGCCATGGTAATGTGACACATCGCAGTCCATCAGTCTTCTGCCTTAAATACATATTCTACTCATCTGTCCTACATGACTTGTATAGTGATCTTAAGCTGTCTTAAAAATAGATTTAGCATGAATACAAACTGATATTATTCATCCCAATTTCACCGCTCTCAAGGAAAATGCCCTCCGAGGAAACAATTCCATTGCCCACTGCAACTCTGGCAGAAGGGCTAACACATTTCCTCACTCTTTCTGCTTCCTAAACTCTCATTTGTACTGACATGAAAAGAGGCATCCAACATGTCAGAGGGACAGGTCAAAAGGTCAAGGGCCAATATAGTGATGTTCTTATGGTATCACTTGATTAAGAGAGTTTCATAAAATATTTAAGGAGATTTATACTAATGTTTTAGGACATGTTCATCAAATTAAAACATTGTGAATCTATTCTCACTTTCTTATTCTAATAGAGGCAAATAGAGACATGTAAAATGTAATATTTGGGGTGCTTCGCAAAGACATTTATTTTATTTTCTAATAACCCAGGAGTTACTATTAAAACTACTGGGAATTCTTCCACTACTTTCCACTTAGCAGGAGTATGAAGAAGCCAGTAACGTGCTGGGTAGAAGGGAATACCCATTTGGTTGACAAAATCCACCATGGTTAATCCTCGAAAGTAAAATTTCTGCATCCTATAATCAGCAGTTGCTGAGCATTTGATTAAATACCCCAGGCATTTAGTCCCACCCAACTTTTAGTTCTGCCCCCCAACCGGCAAACAAGAGAAATTAGACTAGAAACCTGAAGAAACAAAGTGTGAGAAATTAGACTAGAAACCTGAAGAAACAAAGTGTGTACTTTCACATAGAAATGCTTTTACCTACCATGCCTGCTGTGAAGGAAATGGGCTGGGCTTTCAAAATGTTAGTCAGCTTAACTCCCAGTTGGTGGTACTGGGAAAATGTAGCCATGCAGCCTTACTGCTGTCTCTGTTCTTTAACTGCCAACTGGATACAATAGAGGAAACAAAGGGAAACAAAAGAGATGAATCCAGAAGGAAGGGGAAGGATGACAACAAAGCAAGCGAAGAAAATGATAATGAGTCAAAGACATTATGCTAGCCAAAGTTGACATCCCCGACTATTTTTACATTGAAGATAATTATGCTTTAATCAAATGCTACTCTTCCCCTCAGAAATTCATGATATTTTACAAACCACAAGTTATCTCGTAAATATGAATCTCTGCAATATTTTAGGAAACGTCATATGATGTGCTTAACCCAAAGTGAAAATATCTACTACATTTTACTCAGGCATGAATAAGATATATTTTACATATTGTAGAAGTTTTTAGTATAAACATAAAGGGTAGCAATGTTGAAAACACTAATATTTTTGGACTACAAAGAAAGTACCTGACCACTTTGATGGATCACAGTATACATACCAAATAAAGAGGGTCAGAAATTTGAGCATCCTCAAACTGTGTCTACAGGCACCTGGAAATTTGTATAGGTCCAGAACCTCCATCATTTCTCCATTTGCACCTTTTTTTTCTTCTCGTGCAGATATCGTATTATGACAACAATAAACACAAAGGCTGCCACTTATCATGAAGTCTTTATTCTCCATTTTAACTTTAGAACCCTTCAAAGTATGTCATTGTCTGTGGTTTCTTCTCATTTAAGAAGTCCCACATCAAAAGGTAAACCTATCGAGGTTAGAGAACAGCATGCCTTCTTCCCCCATAAAAAACTATAACTTACATAGTTTATATCTTATTTGATATTTTGCATAATATACTGAATTATAGTTATCAACATTGCAATGGATGGAAAAACAGTAAAAATAATGTGAATTAAATGTAGGTAAGACAGGTTAAACAGCCTGGCAACAAATGCGGCAAATTGGTCACAGTTTAGATAATGTATATAATGCTGTATATTATAGGTTTCTGCATCAAAGTTATAAACACATTTTCTTGGGGTTGGGGCAACGATAGCTGAAATTAAGTGTAATTTCATCTTACAGGATATGATAAAATCTTACTTCATCAGTCGGAACACCCAGAATGTTGCATTTTCCATATTGTTCTATTAATAATGTAACAGCAGCCTTCGAATAGACAGTCTTTTTTATGGAGTATTGTCTTTGGGGGTTATCAGCGTCAAGGTGTTAACTAGGTGATCCAAATTGTACACAACTTTTGTTGTTGTTTCAGCCCATCTGGAAGTTTAGGATAAAGAAAAAGGAAGAAGAATTCTCAACTAGCCAACAAAATGAAAAAGAAAAAGAAAAACCAACCATATACTATTATGGAAAATCTATATATTACCATGAACTTGCTAGCATTTTATATTTTAACTTTCTTGTAATGAATTTTTGATCCCACAAACTACCAAAACTCAGACTATATCTACACCCATATCCAGGTGGCAATTTGGCGATTTTCTACTTTGAGGCCTGAATTCTCTTCCTTGATCCTCTACTCTGCTCAAATTCATTATAAAAATGACCAATTTAACACCTCACTTCACATGAAGAAGACAAGACTACAGAATGTGTGTCCCAGGGTAGACGACCAAGTGCTGCCTGGGGAGAGATGAGCAAACTACAGCATGTGTGAGTAACTTAAATTGTTCCAATTATTCTTTTGCTTATAAAACCATTTCTATACTCCCCATTAAGGATTCCAAAAACATATACTTTGAAGCAAGATCCATTAGCATATTTCATTTTCTACCACTAGAAGCCAACTCACAATAAATCTCTTACCCTGTAGAGAGATGGGACCGTACAGGGATCATAATAGCATATGTGAAGCATAAAATGTTCTTCAGCTGACTTCCCATGGG
>JAQZBX010038138.1:0-23520 GCA_029593785.1 Cabassous unicinctus | reverse complement strand
TAGAAAATTATAAAAAATGCTTTCTATAAAAACGGTTCCCTTTAAAATCTTTGGTTACTGTACACACTTTTAAGGCAAAAAAGAAAAAAAAAAAAAAAAAGCAAAACTTCCAAACACTTTCTACCAAAACATCCAATGGTTTGTTCATTCAACAAACACTAACAGCAGACTCATAATGTGCGAGGCACTGGAGTCTTAAAGATGAAGAACGCTTGTCCCTGCCTCAAGGACGTCTATCTTCCCAAAGCAGGGAGGCAGACACATATCCAACCACAATATAGCAATTAAGAGCAGATGCCACTGCTTTCTTCATAATTAAAGGATGTGCTGCAATTCTCATTGAATTACTTACACAGAAACTTTCCTGACTTCCTAGGAGACAAAAATGCACCTACTTGCTCCTTATAAATGCTTCTGAAAAAGGCAGGCATTCAGTTGCATTTTGTGATATTTGCCCTTCAACATCACTTTCTTTTAAGCAATGGAGCATACTGTACTCCAAGAATATTGAAACCAAGAATAAGTGACCAGTTCTACATCTAGATCAAGACTAGTGAGTACCATTAAAAGCTGAGACTCAAGAACATGAAAGTCAATTAAAACCTTCAGTCTCTTCTTCCATGGGTTGATTTTCAATATGCTCTCGTGTCAACTACTCCAAGTCTTTCCTCATATTTGGGTGGTCTTTCAGATCTTCAAAGAGTGATCTGACAATGTCTAATCTCCTGTAATTCTCAGTTTCACCAGGCTTTGGACAACCTGGAGGCATCGCTCTTTCAAGGTAACTACATGATGTTGGCAAAAATAAACTGTCCATCAACACTGAGAGATGGCACAAATAATTCAATTTGGTTAACCAGAAGCCCATCGTATGTCCCTGCATCTCTGAAGAGCCAAAGATGACCTCCATAGCTGTGGATGCAGCACCCCTTGCCACCGGCAGCTTCAAGTAGGGCTGCGGCTGGACATCCAAGTTGAGCACACGGGCAGCATGACTCTGGGGACTGCGGTTGCAGAATATGCCCTGGACGGTTAGCAGAAGTTCACTGAGCGCAGCACCGGCCACGGGAGCCCGGCCTCCATCTCTTCCTCAGCACCTGACTCCTCCTTGCCCATTTTGGTCTCTTCCACGCTCCTGGCTTTCCAGGGCATTACCTCAGCAAGCCTAAATAAGCAGGGCCTCATCACCTCAGGTTTTGCCCACCACTGTATTACAAATTTTAAACCCTTTATCTGATATGTGGTTTCCAAATATTTTCTCCTTTTGTGTAGGTTATTTTACTTTAGTGATGAAATCTTTGATACATAAAAGTTTTTAAATTTCATCATGTCCAATTTATTTTTTTTTCTTTTGTTGCTTGTGCTTTTGTTATAAAGTCTAAGAAATCATTGCTTAACCAAAGGTACTGGAGATGCTTCTCTATGTTTTCTTTTAGGAGTTTTTACAGTTCTGGCTTTTATATTTAGGTGTTTGATCCATTTTGAGTTGATTTTTGTATATGGTGTGAGGTAGGAATCCACTTTCATTCTTCTGCAAATGGAGATCCAATTTTCCCAGTGTCATTTGTTGAAGAGAGTATTCTTTCCCAATTGAGTGGTGTTTGTCCCCTCATCAAGTGTGAGTTGGCCACCAATGTTAGGGTTGGTTTCTGAACTCTCAGTTTAATTCCATCGGGCTATATGTTCCTGTGCCAGTACCATACTGTTTTTTTTATTACTGTGGCTTTGTAATAAGTTTTAAGACTGAGAAGTGTGAGCCCTCCAATTTTGTTCTTCTTTTTCAAGATGGCTTTGGCTATTTGGGGTCCCTTACCCTTCCATATAAATTTAATGATTGGGTTTTCCTTTTCTGCAAAGAAAGTTGTTGGAATTTTTATTGGGATTGCATTGAATATGTAAATCACTTTGCGTAGAATTGACATTTTAACAATAGTTTTCCAATCCATGAACAAGGCCTTCTTTGATTTCTTTTACAAATGTTGTATAGTTTTCTGTGTACAAGTCCTTTAAATCCTTGGTTAGATTTATTCCTAGATATTTGATTCCTTTAGTTGCTATTGAAAATGGAATTTTCTTCTTGATTTTGTCTTCTGATGGTCCATTGTTTGTGCATGGAAACACTACTCATTTGCGGGTGTTGATCTTGTACCCCACCACTTCGCCAAATTCATTAATTAGCTGTTGGAGCTTTGTTGAGGATTTTTCAGGATTTTTAAAATAAAGTATTATGTCATTTGCCAATAGAGAATGTTTTACTTCTTCCCTTCCAATTTGGATGCATTTTATTTCTTTTTCTTGCTTAATTGTCTGGCTAAAATTTCCAGTACAATGTTGAATAAAAGTGGTGACATTGGGCATCCTTGTCTTGTTCCTGATCTTAGAACCTATACTTTCACCTTTAGGTATGATGTTAGCTGAGGGTTTTTTTTTTAAATATGCCCTATACCATGTTGAGGAAATTTCCTTTTATTCATAGATTTCTAAGTGTTTTTTTATTATCATAAAGGGGTGCTAGATTTTGTCAAATGCCTTTTATAAGTCAATCAGGACGATCATATGGTATATTTTACTTCATTCTGTAAATGTGGTGTATTACATTAATTGATTTTCTTATGTTGAACCATAATTGCGTATCTGGGGTAAATCTCACTTAATCATGGTGTATACTTCTTTTAATGTGCTGTTGGATTCTGTTTGCTAGGATTTTGTTGAGGATTTTTGCACCTATATTCACAAGAGATATTGGTCTGTGGTTTTCTTTTCTTGTGCTATCTTTATCTGGCTTTGCTATGAGGGTGATGTTAGTTTTGTGGAATGAATTATAAAGTGTTCCCCCGTCTTCAATTTTCTGGAGGAGTTTGAGGAGGATTGGTGTCAATTCTTCCAGAAATGTTCAGTAAAATTCATCAGTGAAGCATTTGATCCTGGAATTTTTTTGTTAGGAGGTTTTTGATTATTGATTCAATCTACCAGTTATTGGTTTGTTGAGATTGATTTCTTTTTGTCATTGTAGGTAGTTTATGCTTTCTGGGAATTTGCTTATTTCATCTAGGTTATCTAATTTGTTGGGTTATAGTTCTCAATAGTAACCTCTTATAGACCTTTTTTTATTTCAGTGGGGTTGGCAGTAATGTCCTTTTCATTTCTGATTTTGTTCATTTGCATTCTCTTTCTTTATGTCTTTGCCAGTCTAGCTAAAGGTTTGTCCATTTCATTGATCTTTTCAAAGAACCAACTTTTGGTTTTGTTGATTCTTTCTGTTGCTTTTTTCTCTATTCATTTATCTCCACTCTAATCCTTATTTCCTTCCTTCTGCTCCTTTTGGATTTAATTTGCTCTTCCTTTTTAGTTCCTCCAGTTTTGAGATTAGATCTCTGATTTGGAATCCTTCTTCTTTTTTAATGTAAGCATTTAGAACTATAAATTTTCCTTTCAGCACTGTCTTTGCTGCATCTCTTAAGTTTTAGTTTGTGCATTTGCTTTTTCATTCATGTTAAAATATATCCTAATTTCCCTTGTGAATTCCTATTTAATCCATTGGTTGTTTAAGAATAGGTTATTTCATTTCCACATATTTGTGACTTTTCCATTTTCCCTTTGTTATTGATTTCTACCTTCATTCTGTTGTGGTCAGAGAATACACATTGCATGCTTTCAATATTTTTAAATTTACTGACACTTGTTTTTGTGATCTAAGATATAGTCTATCCTGGAGAATGAGACATGTGCACTTGAAAAGAATGTGTATTCTGTTGTTGTTGGGTGAAATATTCTATATATGTCCTTAGCTCTTGTTGGTTTAAAGTATAATTGAAGTCTTGTAGTTCCTTATTGATCTTCTGCCTAGATGTTCTATTGAAAGTGGTATATTAAAGTCTCCTACTATTAATGTAAAATTGTCTCTTTCACCCTTCAAATCTGTCACTACTTGCTTTATATACTTTGAGGCTCTGCTATCAGGTGCATATATGTGTGTGTGTGTGTGTATATATATATATATATATAATTGTTACACCTTCTCTTTGAATTCAACATTTTCTCAGTATATAATGACCATCTTTGTCCCTCAGAACAGTTTTTGACTTAAAGTCTATTTTTATCTGATGTTAGCATATCTACTGTAGCTCTCTTTTGGTTGCTACTTGCATGGTATATTTTTTCCATTCTTTCACTTTCAAACTGTAGGGAATAAGAAGTGGAATATAAAACAATAGTCTTGGCATTTAAAATTACCCAATGTTTTCCTATGCTGGAGAACTTTATTTCTTTTTGCTGCTTTGAACCACTGTGTAGTGTCCTTTCCTTTAAGTCTAAAGTCCTTAAGCCCTTTAGTATTTTTTGTAGAGCAGGGCTGGTGGTGACGTTCTCCTTAATTTTGTTTATCTGGGAATGTCTTAATCTGTCCTTCATTTTGAAAGAAAAATCTCACTGGATATAAAATTCTTGGTTAGTAATTGTTTTCTTTTAGCACTTCAAGTTTATAAATGTTTCTTTCCTCCACAGTTTCTGATGAGAAATCTGCATGTGACGGTTAGGCTAATGTGTCAACTCAGGCAGGTAATTGTGCCCAGTTTCTGGTCAAGCAAGCACTGGGCTAATTGTAATATAAGGACATTTATGGGCTTTAGTCATCAGTGAGTTTACTGCATAGATGGCTGATTACATCTGCAATCAACCTGGGAGATTGCCATCAGCTATGAGTGACATTTTATCTAATCAATCGAATGCCTTAAAAGGGAAAGTGATTTCAGCATTCAGAGAGAACTTCCCAGGTCATCTTTGGACAGCCAACATCTCCCAGAAACTCATCAAGGACCTTCATTGAACTTTCATCAGAGCCCCTGGTTTGCAGCCTCCTTGCGGAACTTGGACTTGTGCACCCCCACAGTCAGGTGAGAGAATCCTATAAAACTCATACTATTTACAGATATCTCCTGGTGATTGTTTCCCAAAAGAACCCTGACTAATACAGCTGGGCTGGGAAGAGGTCCAGACTCCATGGGGCAGGCCAGAGGCTGGGCAGTGCATGCTATAGTTTGGCTGGTACCTGCCTCAGGGCTTCGAGGAGGTCCAGACTCCCTGGGGCAGGCTGGAGGCTAGGTGATACAAGGTTGACAAAGTGTGGTCTCCACAGGCCAAGCCATCACAGGTTTATCTGGTAAAGTCTCAGCAGAATTTAGGGTTCTAGTGTCCCCACCAATATTATCATCATCCCAAATGTTTCCATCCCAATCCTCTGGGTTCTACTCCTTTCCAATCAATGCCTTCACTTTCACCACAGATACTCTGTGGGGTTGAGATTTTAGTTTCCTTTGTAACTCTGCTACTCGTACAATGAGAGTCTGAGTTTGCTTCTCAGATATCTCAAGCCTGTGGCTGCAGGAGACAAGATATTCTTTCAGGGCACACATAGAAGTTTTCACATCATTCATGCAGCATTTAAGTTTCAAATTTGAAGACTTTAGCTCATCTCTTTCTTTTGTAACTGTTTCCAGAGTATCTAGGAGGAGCCAGCCAACATCATTATACCTTTGACTCCACAAAACTCTGTTAAGGTGATGAAAACACTCTCACCCAGATCCTTGCCACTTATAAGCATGGAAGTAGGGGAATCCAGTTATGCTATTTTGCGTATCTCTATTGCCAACTCACTCCATGGACTGTTAGTGGCCTCTTTGCTATTGGAAAGGGAATCATTAGTACCCCTGAGTCCAATTAGAGTAGAGAGCCAATTGCAAAACTCCCAGAATCACCTCAGACACCCCATGTTTAAGATTCTGTTCCTCAAGAACCACTTCCAGTACCAAGCTTTATGTATAATTTTTCTCACTGTGCTTTAATTGTGCAAATATAACTGTTGTAGTCTTCTTCAAATGTGCTCCACAGATATTCTGCATGGAAATAAATTGGGTGCTACTTAAAAACACAGATTCTTGTACCCTGCCCAAGACCTACTAAATCTTAATCTCAGGTGTGTGTGTACACATGTTTGTGTATGTGTATGTAGCTGTATATTATGTGTCCATCTTTTAACAGGTACTCAGATTAATTTTTATGTCCAGTACATGTTGGGAGTGAGCCACCCATTTGAATGGTGCATATGTATCACCAGCTTCTTGCGTATACCTAATTAACACTTCCTATACATTTGTTATTCTATTTCTCCTCACTTTCTTGTCAAGTGACAGTACTGCCAATGATTTTTTTTAAAGGAGGTACCAGAGATTGAACCCAGGACCTTGTGCATGGAAAGCAGGTGCTCAACCACTGTGCTACATCTGCTCCCCAATGAGAGTTGGTTTTTTCATTTGTTTGCTTATTTGTTTGTTTTTAGAAGATACAGGGATCCAACCCAAGACCTCGTACATGGGAAGCAGGCATTCAACCACTTGAGCTACATCCGCTCCCCTGCCATTGCATTTTATTGGGATCAGAAGGTGGACAAAAACCCCTAAAAGCATAAATCAAATAAAACCCCAAACTCCCTAACACGCACAAAGCAATAGAAATTAAAGGCAAAACCATTGCCACAGTGGCCATGCCATATGTGTCTGCGTGAGTCCTCTCTTCCAATCAGTAAAGCAAATTTCTGAACATCACACCAAGAGCCCTTTTCTGGTGATAACTACCCTAAATCACCTGATGTACATCTTTGCTGTGCTTTAGAAGACTTACAGCAGCATTTAGAACATTCTTCTTAATAGAAAATTTCTAATTCCCATCCCCCTCCCAATTCAACTCCTATTAAAATAATGCTTATTAAGCACCTGTAATGTGTCAAGTTCTGTGCGAGGGCTTCATGTTAGTTCATTTTCCATTTGAACAACTTAAAATATATTTTTTAACAAGGCAAAAGACAGTATCATTTTTACTCAAAAATATACAGCATTTTTCCCTTCAGCAAAACACATGTTGGTTATAACATAATGGAGTCATAACTAAATGCTGACACAATTCTTCCTAAATTGTGGAGACTAGAACAGAATTGCATCAACAATGAAGCACTGAATACCTCCTACATGCCAGACACATCTGTGAAGGTAGTGTGCAAAGATGTCCAATTTAAGACAGACCTATCCTCAATGAGTTTTAAATTCAGTTCTGTACACACAGTGGGAACATGTAAAGTAGAAGAGAGAACACAGGGTGTGCTGTGATCGATTGTTAAATAACAACGTTAAAAATGATGGTGAAATGGCCAGTGATTATTGGGTGCTTCACCTGCATCACTCACTATTCTAAACGCTGTCTATGTATTACTTCTTTCAATCCTCCTAACAGCACTTGAGGCTGGTGCTATTATCATCCCCATTTTATAGCTAGGCAGGGTGAGGCACAGGGGGAAATCTTTGCATCACTCAATGCAGCAGGGGATTATCAGCTTTATTTAAGACATACAATATAGCACCCAGAAGGGGTGGGGGGAAACTTTCATAGGGAGTAGAGGGGACATTCAGATTACTGCAAATGGGGCAATTCCTGAAGCCATGAGCACAAGTCCAGGAAAAGGCACAGGCTCAACAAAAGATGGAAAGACCCTGCACTTTTGCCTCAGGCTGATCATCTTAATATAAGGCCTACACACTGAAAGAGAGCATCAGCCAACCCAGAGCAAAGACTATGAAAGGTGCTTTTTTTGTGTTGGTTTTTTTTGTTGTTGTTGTTAGTTTCTGGCACTCAAGGAAAGATATTAGTCTGTAGTTTTCTTTTGTTGTATTGTTTTTGTCTGATTTTGGCCTCATAAAATGGGTAGGGGAATGTTCACCTTTCTATTCTTTGCAAGAGACTGTGTAAAGTTAATATTAAATTTTTAGAAGTTTGGTAGAACTTTTCTGTGAAACCATCTGGACCTGGAATTGTTTTAGGGGGCTTTTAAATTATGAATCCAATTTCTTTAATGGGTGTAAGACTTCAGATTTTCTGCTTCATCTTGGCTGAGTTTTGGTAGGTTGTGGTTTTTGAGGAATTGTTCCATGTCTTCTAAGTTGTCAAATTTAAGAGCATGAAGTTGTTCCCAGAATTCCTCTATTATCCTCTTAATGCAGGGGTTCTTAACCTTTTTTGTTCCATGGACCCCTTGCCAGTCAGGTGAAAACCACAGACCCCTTACTAAGCCCACACTATACTGTGTATTATTCAATAAATATATCACACCCGCACCAATATGTCCCCATAAGAATAATGGTTTTTTTTATTACTATTCAAGCTTTATGGACCCGTTGTTAAGAACCCCTGTCTTAATGGATGCAGAGTCTGTAGTGATATCCATGTTTCTTTCCTGATATTGATTTATTTCCTCTTTTCATCTTAGTCAATCTTGCTAGAAGTTTACCAATTTTATTGATGTTTTTTGAAGATCCAGCTTTTTGCTACATTGATTTTCTCTATTGTTTTCCATTTCATTGATTTCTGCTCTTCTCTTTAGTATTTACTTTTTCTGCATGCTTTGGGTTTATTTTGCTCTCCTTTTTTCTAGTTTCTTGAGGTAAGAACTTATATTTATTTAAGAACTTCTCCCTTTTCTAATGTAAACATTTTATACTCTAAATTGTCCTCTCAGTGCTGTTTTAATTGCATCCCATATTTTTTATATATTGTATTTTCATTTTTATTTAGTTCTTTCTCTGATATATTTTATATTATTATTTATTAAGTGTATTATATATATATATAATTTCCTTTGAGATAGCCACTTTTCTCGTGGAATTTTGAGAAGTGTGTTGGTATTCAAGAGTTTGGATATTTCCTGTTTTCTTTCTGTTCTTGATTTCTAGTTTGATTCTCTTATGGACTGAGAATATACTCATTTTAATTCTCTCAAATGTTTAGGGTTTTTTTTGACTTGGAAAAATCTATCCTGATGAATGTTCCTTGAATCTTGTAAAGATTGTCTATTCTAAAGTTGTTGATTGAGTGTGCAATAGATGCTAATTAGATCCTGTTGGTTGATTGTGTTGTTCAAATCTTCCGTATCTTTGCTGATTTTCTGTCTACTAGTTCTATCAGGTCTGAAAGGGGGTTGGAGAAGTCTTCAACTATCATTGTAGGTTTGTTTACTTCTCCTTTCAGCTCTATCAATTTTTGTTTCATGTATTTTGAGACACTGTTGTTTGGTGCATATGTACTAAAGAATCTTCTTGGTGGATTGATTGATTATATATTTTAATGTTTCTATATCACTGGATTCTAAGTTCCCTATAGTGAGGGACTGTGTCTATTTTGTTCAATATTTTGCCCTCAGTGCTTTGCTCAAGACTTGCACTGAGTGGCCCCTAACTATTGGTTTGTTAAAAGATACTGTTAATGTAAAACATTTAGATTAACCTTTCATTTTACAGTGGAAAAATTGAGATCCTTAAATGTAATTTTACTTTTTTATGGTGTCAGAAGCATCTAATCAGAGAGTATGGAGTAAACTACAAGATCCTGGCTTCTAGACTTATATATATTTTTAAATATTCAGTTTTGTGTGTATATATGTGTGTGTGTATATATGTATTGAGAACAATATTGAGAAAAAGAGAAAGAGCCTAAGAACTGGAATGTTCGCAATATCTCTTATTTGAGTTTTATTACACTTTAACATGATGCCCAATGCATGACTCTGCATATTGTCCTAATTTTATCTTTTACTTCCCTTTAAGTATAATTTACTGGAAACCAATGGGTTAATCAGAAAGCTTATTCTTTTCTCTAGCGGTCAGTACCCTTAGCTAGAGGCTACACTTGAAAATCTTTCAAAAGAGCTGAAGTGTTTCTCCTGAGCTCCACTGCTTTCAGAAGCTACAAATCTTCCTTCTTTTAGAAGACAGTAACAGAGGCCCTACTGAGATCTCAGCCTTGATTAATTAAGTCACTCATGTAAGAACAGTACCAAGGCAGCTGTTCTTTGTGGTCTTCAGGAAACACCTTTTATCAAATGATCAATGAAACCTGCAGCTGGACCATGCCTTGCCCAACCAGTGAAGTTCAGCCATGATCTTCCATGCAAGGTCTCAAGCTCAGTACAAGAGAGTCATCTATTCCCAGATGTCTTTCTCTTGACATGTTCTTTAATCAGTGACTCAGAGAGAGTATGGCTGGTCTTATTTTCAGTCTTGCTATTTTTGCTCCCTTCCTTTGTTTTTCCATTTTTTTTTAATGCTTGTCTTGGTTTTTATCCAGGACAGTTGTCCTATCCAGGGATGCATTAAGTCAATAAGTAAAGTGGTCCATTGGAGGAGTGATAACGATGAGAGCCTGCAGCTGTCCTGGTCTATCTGACACTGGAGGGAAGTCAGGAGTTCAGGACTGTTTTTTATTTAGCCTAATTACCTGGTAGATTCCTGGTACTTCAACCTTAGGCTGCCCTAATCTTGACCACAGGGCTCATCTTTCATACTAGTTAGGGCTGAATACTTTGAGTCACAAAATGTGCCATTTTGCATAATTGGTAAGAAGCAGTGCATTGTCTGTTTCTAAACATATTAATCTGGATGTTTTACTTTCGGACCAGTGCTGGGTCCATGCTGTGTGCAGTCAACCAATGTCAAATGAGTCTTTTAGAAAAGACTATGCGGTAGGCCCAGTAGAGGTACATAACCTTAAGAGACACAGGACACAACAGACATGCTACCACCCATGAAGAACTAAAAATTTAATGAGGTAATAGAATGAGTGCAACATAAATTATGTATTGCTCTGTAGCCTAATACAGGGATGCAAGTTCTTGCTAAGGGTTGTGATGGGGCTGTGGGGAACAGACTATCACCCAGAATATAAAAGTTGAAAGTTGAGCTGAATCATAGGGCAGCAGCAATAGGAAGTTATGGTGATGTCAGAAGGGTTCTGTCTTCACTGAGATAGCCAAGCTAGTCTCCAGACTCCAGGAGGATCTAGCAATGACCTTCATGACAATCATGAAATCTTTGGCTTTAAATTTCCTCTAATACAACCAAGAAGATTCTTTGGATTATGTACTATTTGGATTCAGATGGTACAACCTATATTTTCTCATAGTTGGGCGGCCATGACATAATAGAACATGTAAGTGCTCTTACAATTAGAAGAACAGATTTCCATCTGTGATCTCAGTCAAAATTGCTTCAGTTTGTCCATCTAACAAATGAGAATCATAGTAGTGCTAGCTTATTATGATTATAGTAGGTCATGGTAATTAGCCTGACTAATGTGTGGAATTTTCTGGCCACACAACTCCATTTACTGTGCAATCCTGAGGGACTTGTCTGCATAGGATTGGTGGTGCTTGTCATCATGGGGGTGAATACCTCTCCCGTTTTCTCTGCCTTGCCTTTCCCATGTTCCCAGGAGAGGAAATTCAGAGAGGGTTGTACATCAGAGTGATTAGCAATGGAATAAGACTTAGCTGTCATTAAGCAAGGCTGAGTCTGGGTAAAGAGAGGGCTGAAAAATGTTTTTTTCACATCCTGATATCTGTAGAGGATTTTTCTAGCTATACTGAAGGCCAGGAGACGCTTTCTAGGCCTTTGAGAACATTATCCCACTATCATCTGCAAAACCCAGTGTATAGGAGACTAGCAAGGCGGCATTTTTGACAGTTATATCTAGACTTTCTTCCCCTGATGCACATTTATCACAGCGGTCAAATGGAACCTAAACAAATAGCCTCCAAATTCATAATTAGGCAACTCAGGAAGAAAAATGCAATGGTTAATGAAAGTGATGAAATAAATAGAAATATCACTCCCAATAAGAGGTCACTATTCTGCTCTATTTCTCGAAGCTCAGGAATTTTATTTAAAAGACTTGTAGTCAGCTATGCTACATGGACTGGCCAGCTAAAAAATATTTTTATTTAGTTTATTTCTGTTTTTTTCCTATGTAAATTAAGTTGGTTTTCCATCAGGAGAAGAAAGAAGGCATTTATCTAATGTGTTCCAGGAAGTATTGTTTATTCCAGTCTACAAATGCCCTCACTTAAGTATCCAGAAGTATTTTGGATTCGATTTATTGGATAAACTCCTTCAATTATTAGAAGACCAAAGGGTATTCCAAATCTGTGGTATGTAATGATAACTAAAATATAAGCAATTGCCAAATGCCATTTGTGTGCTACTATAATATCCTGGGTTGCAGTCTTATGAGAGATCCTGTGCTAGAAACACTCAGCTATGCCATTCCTGGATTCTGATCCTCAGTATCTATCTGTTTTTTTAAGATGTTCAGTTTTGGGGCAATTCGTTATATAGCAATCTATAGCTAACAGAGATTTTGGTACCTGGAAGTAGGATGATGCCATAACAAAAATGGGGATGCCTTTGGACTGGGAAGTAGAAGAAAGCTTTAAAATTGTAAAGACTGTTATTAGAATTTTAGATTTTGAGGAGGCTTTCAGTGAGGGCTGAAAAGAAAGTGAAGAAAATCTTATCAGGAAATGGAGAAAGAGGAATCCTTTCATGTAATGACAGGAAGTTTAGCAACACTGTAGCCTGCAGTAATGTGGAAAGTAGAAAATGCACCAAATTAACTGGGTGACCTAACTAAGGAGATTTCCAGTCAGAATGTTAAAGGTGCTGTTTGTTTCTTGCTGCTTATAAGAGGAAAGATAAAAGTTAAAGGAAGGACAAAAAGAAGCCAAGTTTTGTTGGGTTTTGAAGATTCCCATCTTCTCCAGATGGCAAATGATGCTAAAATTCAGACATATCTTCCCAACATAGATCAAATCCAGGGAATTCAAAGGTAAGTATGGTCTAAAGATGAAGGTAAGGATGTGATTAAAGACTACTTTGTTTACACTTCAGAAAGATCAAAGATGTTGCTTCAGAATATTATTCAGTCATACAAAAGGCCCTTAAAATATTTAAAGAAATGATTTACTCATCAGATCCTTTCTATCAAACAAAAGGACTTTTAATAAGTTTAAGGGCATTTTCTCCCTGAAAGAGCCTAAGATAGAGAAGATCTTATCTCTAACAGATTTGTTAGTTTGACTTTAGTCTAATGGAATAGAACACAATAAGAGTTACAAAATTTAAAATAATCATATTGGCAAAAACATGGCCAGCTTGGAAGATGGAAATTCTGGGGTATGAAATCCTTACTCCTAGATGATCAACTGGTTAAGAGTTAATATTAGAAAGAGAAATTGTTTTGGACATAAACACTTTTGCATCCAGTCATCTGTAGACAGTTTCATGGGACTCACTTATTATAAATCCAAAAGGCTCTCCTTCCTGCCTACCCTCAAATCCATCTGCTGAGCCATGATGTCCAGTATCTTAGCAACGAGAGCATCTCATCTCTCCTGGTGAGAAGTGTATGGTCGATGGGTGTTTCTGGCACAACTTGTTCTCATCTGCTTTGTGAGGATGAGGCTGAGGCTGAAGTGGGCCACAGGTTTTGCAAAGTAACAAGGGTTTCACTGGAAGAAGATGCCTTCTCTTCTTCTTCTGTCTCTTCTTCCCTCCTTTCCCAAAACATACCCTTTCTTTCCCTTATTATCCTTCTCCTCACTCTTCCTTAAAAAGAGAGTTTATTCATGTATCTAATTTTAGTACACCATCTACTTAAAAGAAATGAGGAAATTATTACAGATCAATAATCTCAGATAGAGTCCGCCCCATCCATTTCTAACATCTTAGAAAATGATGATTAAAGGTTCAGACACAAGATGAAAGACAGTAGATTTGGTCATGAATACAATGATTTTTTGAAAAGTATGTGGAACAATCTGAGCTAGAAAAAATAAAAAGTTTGCCTTAACCATGATTTGTCTGCCCTACTTAGATCCTGTACATCCATATTAGGTCATGATTCCCTACCTTTGAGAACCCAATCTATTCCCTTATCAAAAGGCACTCCTAAGATGAAAAACTCCAACTGTGGCTACACCATGAAGACCACCTGGACTTGAATAGTGGAAAATGTTTCTGGTCCATGCTAGAACTGTAGGTTGAGTGGAGATGGCCATTGACAGGGTGAGAAAAAAACTTTCTAACTTCAGAGAGGGAGCTGGAAGGAGATTGAAAACAGAGTCTGATCTAATGGGTTCTGGAAGCCAGAAGCTTGGCTTTGCCTCATAACCTTGCTTTTGCTTGTCTGGAGTCCTGAGGCAGAGATTGAAAAGTCACAGCCCCATTTCTTAAGAGGCCAGCTTGGACCAAAGGACCTTTATCTTTAACATACTGTTTCTCAAAGCTGATTCATGGAAAAATTGCCTTGAGTTGCCCCTCTTAAAAAAAAAAGAGGGTTCTGCTTTCAAATTAGCATGGGAAATACTGAACACTCCATTCCTTTCTCCCTGTGTGGTATGTGCACATCAGCATTTTAAAGGTTTCCAGATGCCTTGCAGCCAGTACTCCTAATTTGTCTTCATTTGCCTCTGTGTTCCCCAAACCTATTGAACCAAAGAGCTCTGTAATTAGGCCCAGTTATCAAGTTGCCCATGGCAGTATGTTTGGGAAACACTGACCAATTTTGTTGAGTCCTGGTGAGGAATGTGTGCAGCAGGGCTCAAATCCTGCTTGGAGGCTCTCCAGACTATATGTCACAGTTGGCATGCCTACAAAGATGTAGTGAGATCCAGAGAACCAAGACAGGTTCCAAAGAAGGACAGCAACATGCAGGGAGGGGGTAGGAGCATGGTCCCTGGGACCAGATGGCCTGAGTTGAGTCCCAGATGTGCCATGTACTTGTTGTTGGGAAAGTTCCAGACCCCCTTTGTGCCTCAGTTTCCTTATCTGTAAAAAGGATCTAATAATAATAATTGTCTCATAGATGTCTGTGTGAATTAAATGAATTAATACATGTAAAGCACTTAAAACAGGGCCTGGAAGACAAGAAGTGCCCTAAGTGGTCACTCTTATTCTTAAGGAATCTGATTCTTTTAGCAGCTCTGGCCTGAGTTAAACCTTAGATCCTCTCTGCATTACAGCAAGCGAAGGGCATGATAACATGCTTTTATTATGCCTCTAAGCAGATATTATGTGTCCATGGCAGAATGCAGCTACAACTTTTATCCCTGTAAAACAAGTGAACTTTAATTTATCTGTGTGGGCATTCATCTAAAAAAGCTCTAGCAGTAGGATTCTTTTTAATATTTTTATTTCTTATTTTATTTGAGAAGTTGTGAGTTAACAAAACAATCGTGCATACCATATTGGATTCCCATTGCCTCACCACGAACACCTTACATTGTTGTGACACATTTGTTACAAATGATGAAAGAACATTGTCACAATATTACTGCTATCTATAGTCCATAGCTTATATTTGGTGCATTTTCTCACAAATCATTCTATTATTAAAACCATGTATTATATTATGTACTTGTTATAGTTCATGAGAGAAAATTCTCATATTTGTACTATTAACCACAGTCCATCATTCCTCATGGGGTTCACTGTATTATACAGTCCCTTGGCTTGTCCAATCCATCCAAAGTGTATACTCAGTGGCTCTCAGTTTCATCACAGAGTTGTGCTGTTATCAGCTCAGTCCATTTCAGATCATTTTCATTACTCCAAAAGGAAAAATCCCATACCCTCATATACACCTCTTTATTGACTCTTAACATTGATATAGTACCTTCTTTGTCACTGCTGTAAAATATTGCATTATTACTGTTAACTATAGTCTATATGCTACATTAGTTGTATTTTTCCTATCTATCTGCATATTCTTAACACCTTGTAATAGAAAAGCATTCTTGTATTTGTCCTATTAACTTCCATCACCATCCACCACTGAAATCATTGTTATACAGTCCTTAGGTTATCCTTTATCTTTCTTTCAATTGACATTAACCTCCTTAGACTACCCCTTTCAGCCACATTCACATTTATAAATCAGCACGGTTGATTATACTCAGCATAATGTGTAACCATCAACGCTATCCATTTCCCCACATTTACAATCCCCCTTATTAAACACTCTACATACTAACAGCAGGATTCTTAAACAAAGAACTGCTGTTCACCAAGGTGGAGAACACGGTGGGAAGGGTGATTTTTCTGAGGTCTCCTGGGAGACTAGTTTTGGATATGGTCAGTTTGAGATGTCTCTTAGACATCAAAAGAGAGACACTGAATAGACAGTTGGGAAATATGAGGACGAGTCAAGACTAGAGTTATAAGTTTAGGGGCAATAAACACATAGATGGCATTTGAAACCACGAGACTAGATGAGACCACTAAGGCAATGAAAAGATGTAGAAGAGAGAAGACAACCAAGGGATGAGTCCTTGCAAACTTCAAAATGAAGAGGTCCAAGCTAATTTATAGATGTAGAGGAAATCGATGGCTAAAAAAATGGAAAGTAGATGGTGAAGAATTAAAGGGGGCCTTGAAACTTAAGCTAATGGATTTCGGCCTGAGTTTCCCAGAAATTAAAAAGCTATTGATGATTTGGGGTCAAGGTAAATGATACATATCAAGGATCCTATAAAATACATTTTCGACCAGGAGGAACAAATAGTGTTTCCTTAATGCTTGGGAGCATGGGGGTACTGGGAAGCTTCTAACCTGAGTTAACAGTCCACATTGCACAGAGATGCCATGCTGTTCTCCCCACCAGGTTCTCTTGCAGCAGCTCTGGGACTCTGCGAGTCCACTTCCAGGTCCACTGCTTTAACGAGTCCTCTGCTGCTGTGGAGAAGGGCAGCAATAGGAGGGCTGATCTGTTCTCCAGGTCAAGGTTAAAGGTTTTACATTATGTAGAGAATTCAAGTTTACTTCTACACTTTGTGAAATTATTCTATCCATTGGGGGAAGTTGATAGATACTTAAAATACAAATAACACCTTTACTAAAGTAAAATAAGGTTTAAGAGGCTGGTATTATTTAAAAGCACAGATCTTCCTCTGGAGATGGTCTGAACTCTATCCTGAGGAAAACAAATGTTTGCTTTTTCATCCTGGGAACCTTTGCCAGAGACTTCTTCTCCCTCCCTCATTTCATGCTTTCTCCCTGAGTGACCAATGGCCTCTGCTTTGTGCTTGAGAGGAAACTTCTTGGAGCCTGGAATTGTCACCTACAAGTGTTGCTGTCTTTAATTCCAGAAGTCAGACATGCATTCAATTATGCATCTATCTGTCATTCCATCATCCATGTCTGTCCATACCTCCACCCATTCATCCAATAACATTAGTTTCTATGTGTCTACCACATGCCTTGAGCTTTGCTGGGGAGAAGGTGAATGAGTAAAGACACAATTACATGGCAGCATTATGGTAGATGGTGCACAGGTGAGGAGGTCAGGGAAAGCTTTCCAGGGAAGAGGTCATCTAACTCAGCTCAGTGGTTCTTGGTGGAATGTTCTGTGGGGGAGATTTTGCTCCCCAGGGGACCTTCTGCAATGTCTGGAGACATTTTTGGTTGACATGGCTAAGAGCATGTGACTGGCAGCTAGTGGGTTGAGGCCTACAAAGCACAGGGCAGCCCCCTACAATAAAGAATTATCCAGCCCAAAATGTCAATAGTTTTGAAGTTGAGAAATTTTGCTCTGGAGTGATAGATGGATGGTTGGTCATGTGGAAAGGGGAGGAGGGCCTCCACAGACACAGAAGTGGGTGTGAGGTGGCCTGGTGGGTATGCAGGGAAGGCTGAGGCTCCCCATGGCAGGAGTTCTAGGGGGTCTGGAGTGCAGAGAGATGGGGGCTGCTTGAGCATCAAGCCTTCTCAACTCATCTTGATGGCCATTGAAAGATGCTGGAGATTTTAAGCAGGAGAGAGAGAGATGATCAGGTTCACACTTTCAAAATGTGAACTCCTCTGGCATCAGTGTGAAAGACAGTTTGATGGGGTGTGTCGAGCCAAGGGTGGAAGGACCAGAGGCTGGGAACTGTGGGGAGGCAGGGGGCTTACAGAGGACTTGCCCCACATTAGACCATCATGATCCTAGTGGACCAGGAACTCTGGAATAAATATTGAATTCCACATTTAAAAATATTTGTCAAATTGCACATTACTCTTTTGAGATAATTTAGTAATTCTTTTTTTTTTTTCAATGAAATATATTCCCAAAAATAGACTGTGATGAAATAACAAGGACTTTAATTCCTTTTGGCTTGAGAAAGTGTGTCTGGTCGTAGCCATTGGACTGAAGTCTGGCTCTTCCTGATATCAGAAGCATTTCTGGAATCACGTTATAGCAGGAGATCAAATTCATGATGTTTACCCAGAAATGTAGCAGCTGGAGGCCACGTTGCAGTAACCCCTGGACAATAGGATTCTAGGCTAGCCCATGTTTCTGCCCTCAGCTCTGACTTACTAAATGAAAGATTTAACTGAACCCAAAGAAAAATTAATTTCCTTTTTTAATTTTAATTGGATCTTTGAGTTGGTGAGAGAACTGCAAAATGAATTCCATTCCCTATTTATAATATTAAAGGGAAAATTAATGTAATTAAAAAATAATCACTGTACATTATTCTGAAAATTTTCTCCTGAATTATTCACATCAGGTAATGCTGCCCTTTGGCAGTGACCATATCAGGACATAAGCAGTTTGCTGCTAGGTGTATTCCCTTTTTTCCCTCCCCCTGATAGACATTTTTCTTCTTTAAAATAGTTACCGTGACAGACCTTGTTTGTCTATAGCAGGGACTGTTGGGGATTAATTCTGTGTTGCTGCCAACTCTGTGGATTAAGTGGAACCCCTCAAAAAGAGCCATCTCATCTCCACTTTTAAAAATTAAAGAGCAAAGATAGTGTGTTTCATCACAGAATTCAGTTTGTACTTGTGCATGGAAGACACATTTCTATCTAACCTAATACTTTCTGCCCAATTTTTCATCCTGCTATAAAATTGAATAGCTTCATCAGAGAACATGGATCCTGCTTGTAAATGAGGTTGCTAGGGGAGTTAACTTATAAATGATGGGGAAAAGTTCATCTTTCTCAGGTTAGAGAAATAATTAATCTCTGTAATTAAGGTGTTTCAATTTTTCCTTCCAAAATTTCAAATTGGATTTTGTATATGGAAGGATAATATCACTCTGGCAAACATGAAAATGTATCAGAACTGGCCGTGTGAAAATCATCTACAGAGAATTTTAAGCACAGCAGACTTACACAGAGGGCAGGTATGCATGTTAAAGACATCCTTGGGAACCCCAGAGCACATGGCTGGCAATTTATAGCACACATCTTAATTTACTTAGATTGTACAATTTGAATCCTCTTTTCCAAAAAAGGAAGCAATTCTAGGCAGGGGATTGATGCTGTCATCTTTGTTTCTCTAGTAACAACTTGGTGCTAAATTGGAGAATTCCATTTCATGTCTTGAGTTGATATTACTGAGCCCTGGAGCCCATTTAAAGCTGATAAAAGAGAGACAAAAAGTCCTTTTGAAAAGAGAAGTGACTTGATCCATGACTACCCTTTCCAGTTCAGAAATGTTATTACCCCATAAAAAGCAGTGGAGCATACCTATGCATTTCCTGGGCAAGAGTCAGAGAGGAATCCCTTTGCCTCACAAGCATCCAGAGAGAAAATGCAAGTAACTAGCAGAAGTACTAAAGTCAGATATCTGCACTATGATTGAGATGGGGCAGATAGAGGAAGAAACACAACAGACTCAAAAGAATGTCCTTGTGACATTCTCCTTAAGTGCTGGGAGTTCCTTCAGATTAGCAAATGGTGACATTTCATGGTTATTGGTTTTCTTGGGATGGTAAATCGAGGCCCTTCAAATTCCTGCTAAAAGGCAGATGGATGCAGGACAAGGTGAAAACCAAGATTGACAAATAGCTCCTTTCCAGAATTTGGAAGGAATTTCTACCCAAAATAAGATCAGATAGAATTGGATCAAGAGAAGCTTTGGTTTCCTGTTTTTGCTTTGTCTCATTAAACAGTCTTCCTGCCCACTCAGAATAAGGTAAGAAGGTACAGTGCCTTTGTTACACAGTCTGCCCTGCTCAGCTACTGTGGAGCTATGCCAGCAGGAAATGGGATAGAGCTTCTTTCTTGTGTGAGTATTGCTCTCAATATATCCACTCAGGGACTATGACCACCCAGAAGTGTAATTTCATGGGATTGGTGAAGTAGCACCCTGTGGTAGCACATGAAATGTTGAAGTTGTGTGTTCTTGAGAAAATCACCCAAAGAGGAGGGAATGTACATGCCCATGAAGTAGTGTGTGTATGGGCAGTCAAGATTGTACCACATTCTTTTGAAAGTGTCAAAACATGAGATTTACATGGATAAGATCTCACATCATCATAAGTCCAGTGCATGGATGGATGCCCATACTCACTGGAAATTGCATGTCAACACTTTTTCCACCTTAACCCACTGAGATAATCAATGGGAAGAACGAAAAGGAAGCCATGCAGCTTACAGTTTGGAGAAATACAAGGTTAAGTCTATATCCCTTAGAAGATGAATTTACAGAGAAAAAGAAAATATTATCTAACAAAAAGAGAAAAAGAAAAAACAACCCCCATAGAACTAAAACCTAAAAACAAAACAAGAAAACCCACTTCAAATCCAGGGAAAGGGTATATCATAGCAGATATTCAGAGTAAGAATGTATATCAAAGTTTGTTTAGAAAAAATTGGTCAACAGTCCAGAGAAATCCATGAGAGCAGTGGCAGTGGAGATTACCCCCAAGTACATGATCAATTCCTTGGTGGTGCCTTTAGCCATGGAGATGTCCCTGGCCCAGGCCTGGAGATACTGAGGAAGGAAATCCTGTGGGAGCTGGAGGAGTGGGAACAGGCTGCTGAGTCCTCCCCCACCGCAGGGCAATGCCCTGGCATTTAAAGGACAAATGAAGTGGGCAAGACTTTATCACACCTGAGTCTCTGCAACCACCTTCAATACTCAATGGCCACTGCTCCCCCCAGGCCTTCAAAAGCTTATACTTATCATCTCAAGTCCAGCCTTAAAGTGGAACCAGACAGGGAAGGGTTTTCTTACTTCCTGGATTTTCTTATATGGCCCTGGCTGGGGTGGTCATTACAGCAGTCCTGGGATAGGAATTGCAGAGTGTCTCCCTTCCCCCTTGAGTTGACCAAGAAGATACATATGAAATGACTCTACAAGGGGAGAAGTAGGGCAGTTTCCATAGCCAGCTTTTCTCTGATTTTCAAGAAGATATGAATGTATTTGCTGGCCAAATTTCTGATGAACCTGGAACCTGGGGGGGTTGGGATAAGGCTGTGGTTTTTCATTCCTAAGGACTTTAGGAAATTCCCACTCTGAGTAAGTTGCCTGTGCACCCAGGGGTAGAGTGGGGAAGGGGAGAGGGGCCTGTCTTGTTCTAAGACTTAACTCTCTGGGGTATTTTAACCATGTGCCACTCTATGCTTCATAACATTATCCAAGCCCTTTTCATCCAGATCATACTGCAGCTCTAGCCTAAGCCCCAGCCCCACCTCTGGCAGGGAGGAAACTGGGGGGAACACTCCAGCCTCTCCAGGAATATAGAGGCCACGCCTCGGAGCCTGGTGATCATCTTACTCTGGCCAGGCAAGTCACCTCAGGAGCTATTCTGTGGCTGGAATTGGAAACTCCATTTCCCAAAAACAGGGGAGGAAGAGATGGTTGGCTACTGACTTGAGCTACTGATTAGAAAATTCAGCGGGTTAAAATATAACCCTAAGAACAGCTAAAGTTGTTTTTTGAACCAGTCCAACTCAGAAAGAGGCTGGTAGCCACCATTTTGACTCCACTCCCTGCTTGAGGGGAAGCCGGGCTGATTGAGAAATCACAGTTACAGTAAGAACCAGCTTTTTTCCACCCAGATTGTACTTCAGACCCACCTCTGGCAGGGAGGAAACTCATGGGACCTGCACCAGCCTCTCTGGGTAACTGCAGGTACATTCAGTGGCACAGATTGAATAGTGAAAAGTCTACCAAGGCAACTGTGGTCATTTATACCCACAAGGCATAGATTGCTGCCCACACCTGCAGCTCAATCCCTGCCCCAGGCAGGGGAGGAAGGAGTGTGAAAGTTCATCAGTGTCTCTGGGCAACTACAGTCTAGGCCTGGACAACTTGGATTATTACACACAGCTGTGGCTCTGTCCCTACCCCTGGCAAAGGAGAAAGGTGGGAGAAGCTTCATCCATCCCTGGGGCAGTGCAGACAGCTTGAGCCTCCACAGCTTATAGCACAAACTACATCCTCAGCTCTTACTACACAATCAGCAAGGGAGAAAGGTCAAAAAAGCCCTAAACTAAAGAGAGAAACTACACCCAGGAAAAAACATCTAGTAAGCCAGATGCCAAGACACCAACAAAAAATTACAATCCATACCAAGAAACGGAAGCTATGGCATAATTAAAGGAACAAGATAAGCTTCCAGATGAAATAAAGGAGTTGAGAAAATTAATCAGAGATGTTCAAACAAATCTCCTTAATAAATTCAATGAGATCGCTAAAGAGATTAAGGATATTATGAAGACATTGGATGAGAACAAAGAAGAAGTTGAAAGCATACATAGAAAAATAGCAGATCTTATGAGACTGAAAGGTGCAGTAAATGAAATTAAAAATACACTGGAATCATATAACTGCAGATTTGAGGAAACAGAAGAAAGGATTGGTGAGCTTGAAGAAATGGCCTCTGAAAGCAAACATACAAAAAAACAGATGAAGGAAAGAATGGGAAAAATTGAGCAAAGTCTCAGGGAACTAAACAACAGCAAGAGATATGTAAACATATGTGTCATGGGTGTCCCAGAAGGAGAAGAGAAAGGAAAAGAGGCAGAAGGAATATTTGAAGAAATAATGGTGGAAAAAGTCTGAACTCTGTTGAAGGACATAGATATCTGTGGCTAAGAAGCACAACATACTCCCATCTGAATAAATCCGAATAGATATACTCTGAGGCATGTACTAATCAGAATGTTAAATGCCAAAGACAAAGAGAGAATTCTGAGAGCAGCAAGAGAAAAGCAATGTATAACGTATAAAGGATACCCAATAAGATTAAGTGCTGATTTCTCATCAGAAACCATGGAGGAAAGAAGAGAGTGGTATGATATATTTAAGATACTGCAAGAGAAAAACTTCCAGCCAAGAATCTTATATTTGGCAAGAGCCTTTCAAAAATGAGGGTGAGTTAAGAATATTCACAGATAAACAGAAACTGAGAGAGTTTGTAACCAAGAGACTGGCTTTTCAGGAAATACTAAAAGGTGTGCTACAGTTCTGAAAGAAAAGACAGGAGAGAGAGGCTTGGAAGACAGTCTAGAAATGAAGATTATATCAGTAAAATAATTAAAAGTCTCAAAACAGTGGTGAAAATATGACAGATAAAACCCAAAGGTCAAAATGGGTGAAATAAGAACTGCCTTTTCAGTAATAATGTTGAATGTTAATGGATTAAACTTGCCAATCAAAAGACACAGACTAGGGAAGCGGGTGTGGCTCAGTGGATAGAGCCCCCGTTTACCATATGGGAGGCCCGGGTTCGCGCCCCGAGGCCTCCTTGTGAGGGCACGCCGGCCTGAGCGGTGCGGTGGGCTGATGCAGCAACCTCACGGCAGGAAGCGGCTGTGGCGCAATGGATAGCGCACCTGTTTACCATATGAGAGGCCCCGGGTTCGCTTC
>JAQZBX010038137.1:0-23490 GCA_029593785.1 Cabassous unicinctus | reverse complement strand
AAAAAAAAAGGGTTCAATAGGTTTGAAACATAATGAGAAAGCGGCAGAGTGGTACAAGAAGTGAGAATGTTAAGCACAGTTCAAATCATGTAGGGGGGGACGGATGTGGCTCAAATGGTTGGGTTTCCGTTTCCCATATGGAGGGACCTGGGTTCAATCCCTGGGACCTCCTGGTAAAATAAAAATAAATAAATTAAATTAAATAAATGTTTGGGGGCGGATGTGGCTCAAATGGTTGGGCGTCCGTCTGCCATATGGAGGGACCTGGGTTCGATCCCCGGGACCTCCCGGTAAAATAAAAATATATATATAGAAGGTGCATGGGCTGCCAGGCTCTGTATGCTGGTGAGCCGCCAGGCCCCGGGAGCCATGCAGCAAGATGATGACGTAAAAGGAGAGAGACAAGACAAGATGCTCTGAAATCTCCAAAAACCAGGAGCCGAGGTGGTGCAGATGGCTAGAACACCTCTCTCCTACATTGGAGGTCTTCAGGATCGAATCCTGGTGAAGACTGGAGGAGGAGGATGAGAAGAAATGAAACAGACACAGAGAATTGCCCAGCAAATGGACACAAAAAAAACAGCAAATGGGGAAGGGGGGATGGTTAAAATGGATCAAGTAAATAAATAAATCTTTATAAAAAAAAAAACAAATCATGTAGCACCTAATAGACCGTGATGAAGGGGTGAATTTACTTCCAAGTGTAATGGAAATTCATCAAAAACAGGTTTTAAGCAGTGGATTTTTATTATCTGATTTAGGTTTTAGAGCCAAGCTTCCCAAAACATTAATCTATATATACAGGATCCATTTCCTCATATCTCATTTTCTCCAAACCCACAGCAAATCTCACATATACTTACCTCTCTACTGGAAGTACTTTTATTAGGTCACCAAAGACTTTTTAATTGCTAAAATCCAATTGCTTCTTTTTAATTCCCATCCTAGTTGTCCCCTGGGTAGCATCTGCATGTTGGCCACTCCTTGAAATTGCTTTCATGTCTGCTTTTCATTGTTCCTTCCTGGTTTCCTTTGATGGCTATTCATCCACAACCTAAATGTTAATCCATTCTTACTATCCAGAACCACTCTCACTTCCTAAATTTCAACAATCATCCATATGTTGATGACTACAAAATTTCTCATATTTCTACCTCTACCCCTCTGCACTCAATCTTCAAACCTAGATTTCCATATGTGCGCCATGCATTTTCACCTGGAGTGGGCATAATGCACCAAAACAAAATCATTATCTTTTTCTAAAACTCTTCTTACGTATTCTTTATCTTGGATAATGGTATCCACAGTTACCCAGTTCACTGCTGGAATTGTTATACCACTGTTATATCGAATGGAATAATACTTAACTCACTATTGTCAAGTATAATTTTCAAAAATTAAAAATATAACTATCATACATAAAATGAATGTATGTCCAAGAACTATTTAACTCTTTAATGAGGAAACAAGCTAGTTCACAGAAAAATTAGAGAAACTGAGCATACATAGGCAGCGATGAAAGGCATACTGAAATAAATTTGCTAAGTTACAGACAATGTCCTAAAGGTCATTGTTCTATTGGTCAAAATAAGCTGTAAACTTTGGAGTCACTTTCTGCACCAGACAAAAATCATTTTTATCTCTTCAGAACAAAAATCTACAAAGTTAACCTTTTACCCAACTTTAGTCCTAAACAATGGCAAATAACAAGCCAAATAAAAATATACCTCCTAGAAAATTAAATAATCATTAGGTACATCTATTAGACAATGCTCCAGCATGACATGCAGACTTTCTTTTGCCTTATTTCCCAGTTTTGGATAATTTTTCTCACACTCTCCATTGATATCACATCACTATCATGTGGTGATGGAGCTATATTTTAAAGACAAATCTATCTAATTCCAATGCCCATGTTTTTCCCCAAAAGGAAAGTGAATGATTGGCAAATTCAGTAGTTCACAGAAGATGAGAAGAAACAATGAAACAACAAACAACCCCATTAAAAAATGAGCAAAAGACTTGAATAGACATTTCTCCAAAGACGACTTACAAATGGCCAAAAAGCACATGAAAAGATTGTCAACATCATTAGCCATCAGGGAAATGCAAATCAAAACCACAATGAGATATCATTTCACACCCACTAGAATGGCCACTATTTTTTAAAAAATAGAAAATTACAAGTGTTGGAGAGGATGTGGAGAAATAGAAATGCTTGTTCATTGTTGATGGGAATGTAAAATGGTGCTGTGGAAAACAGTTTGGCAGTCCCTCAGAAAATTAAATATAAAATTACCATATGACCTGGCAACCCTACTTCTATGAATAAACTCAAAAGAATTGAAAGCAGAGACTCGAACAGATTTTTGCACACCACTGTTCATAGCAGCATTATTCACAATTGCTAAAAAATGAAAGCAACCCAAGTGTACTTCAACAGATAAATGGATAAATAAAATATGATATATACATACATCAGAATATTATTCAGCTGTAAAAAGGAATGAAGTTCTGATATATGCAACAACTTGAGTGAAGTTTGAAGACATGTTGAGTGAAATAAGCCAGACACAGAAGGACAAATATTGTATGATCTCACTGGTGTGAAATAATTAGAATAAGCAAATGATGGAGTCAGAAACTAGAATATAAGTTACCAGGGGCTAGGTGGGAATAGGGAAAAAGTGTTAATGCTTAAATCATACAGAGTTTCTATTTGGGATGATGGAAAAGTTTTGGAATAGATGATTTTGATGGTAGAACAACGTGAATGTAATTAACAGCACTGATATATATATTTGAATGTGGTTAAAAGAGGAAATGTTTTCGTTTTTAGGGTGCAAACTGAAGTGTTCAGAAGTGAAACCAGAATAAATTAAAAAAAAAAAAATCCATAGTATAGTACAACACAAACAGTAAGCCCTGAGGTAAACCATGGACTGTAGTTAATAGTAAAATTATAAAAATGGTTTTTTATGAATTGCAACAAATATACCACACATGCAAAGTGTTAATAATAGGATGGTATATGGGAACTCTGTATTTTATGAGTGATTTTTCTTTAAACCTACAACTTCTCTAATAAAAAAATAAATAAAAAAGGAGAGAGTGAACAAATGGCACTAATAAAATTAAAAGTTGGTAAATTAGACAAAATTAAAAATTTCTATGCATTAATGACATCATTACGAAAGTAAAAAGGCAAGCCACACAGATGGCTCCAGAGTTTGGTGCTTTGCCAGTGAGCCCTACTTTGGAAATTGTGCTCCCGAGTATGACAGAGTTGGACTCAGATGTGACTTCTCTACACATGCCTCTTCTGTCCCTTTTGTTTGAACCTATAGTTGATGCTGGAGTTGGTAGGTGCATGTCCAGGAGACATGAATCTCTGGGCTGTCCATGTGCCGGCTGGACCCTGGGCCTCAGTGGAGTTGCTGCACCTACTCTCCAGTTCATCAGACTCACCCAGGAAAGCGGACAGGGAGGTGAGGTTGAACAATCACCACACCAATGAATCTAGAGAGTCTTCAGCTACAAGCAAGAGAGTCCCATCCATCAGCCATATGGGATCAAAGTCCCCTGTCAATTAGAGGTAGAGTGGGCATCACCATCCCAGAATCCTCAGAATTGGCAAATAAAATATGGACTAGAGTAGACTTGCTGGTGTTCTACTATAGACTTATTGTGATTCTAACAATGGAAGAAATTATATCATTGATGTGGAGACAGTGGCCAGTGGAGGTGCTGAAGTCAGGGAGAGGGAAAAAGAGGTGTAATACAGGAACTGACCTGGATGACATTGCGGTGACAGATGCAGGCCATTATATATCCTGCTATAGCCTACAGAATTGAGTGGGAGAGAGTATAAACTACAATGTAAACTATAGTCCATGCTTAGTGGCAGTGCTCCAAAATGTGTTCATCAATTGCAATGAAAGTACCACACTAATGAAAGAAGTTGTTAATGTGGGGAAAAGTGGGAGGTGTGGGGAGTGGGGCATATGGGAATCCCTTATATTTTTTAATATAACAATTTATGTCATCTAAGCATCTTTTAAAAATAAATAAAATATATATATAAAAAAGGCAAGCCACAGATAGGAAAAAACATTTACAGTACATGTATCTGACAAAGCATTACAGTTCAATAATAAAAAGGCTAACAACTCAATAAGAAAAAATAAATAAACTGGAATGAGCACTTGGAAAAGTTGTACATCCAAATGGCCACTAAGCATATCAAAAAGTGCTCAACACCATTAGTCATCAGGAAAATAAAAATACATTAAACCACAATGAATACCATTACACACCCACCAAAATGGCTAAAATGAAAATAAATGATGTTCTTAAAAGACTAACAATACCAAATGGTGGCAGGGATATGTACCAACTCTCAAACATTGCAGTTATGAATATAAAATGATACAAACACAATGGGAAATTATCTGTCTCTACTAAAATTAAATATTTCCTTACCTATAATGCAGCAATTTAACTCCTAGGTACATACACAAAAGAAGTGTTATATCCCCAAGAAACTTTTACAAAAATGTTCATTGACACTTTATTCATAATAATCCTAAAATGGAAACAACCCAAATGTCCATTAACTGGTTTAAAAAAAATTGTGGTATATCCATACAATGGAATAGTACCAGAGATACGAGAAAAAGAACTACTGGTACAAGCGATATGATAGGCCCTCAGAGATACTGTGTTGAGTGAAACAAGCCAGATACAAAAGAATACATGCAGATTAGTGCATGTCATATGATTCCATTATATGAAGTTTAAGAATAGGAAGAACTCATCAACGTTTATAGAGAAAGAGTAGTGATTACCTCTAGGAAGGGTATTAGTGGTAGTATGTACTGAAAATGTGCACAAAGGAACTTTATAAGGTGATGGAAAGGTTTGATATCTTGATCTGAGTGGTGATTACATGGGCGTATACAAATGTAAAACTCATCTAACTCTACACTTAAGATTAGCACAGTTTATGCATTTTACCAAGTATGTTATCCATCAAAAAATACTAGTTTGTCATGGGGCATTTGGTTGCAATTTTTGCAGACTTAGGGAAAACAGCCTAGACTGCACGGGATTACATAAATGTGAAGCACTAAGAATAAACTTCTCTTTCGAGAAATTTGACTATGAAGAGGAGAAAATTAAGGAAGTAATAAGGATATCAAGAAGTCAAAGCAAGTTGTTTTTGAGAGAATAGGAAATACTTTATGAGGGATGAAGAAGCCAATGGAAAGGTACAGGTTTAAGATGGGGGTGGGGCAGAGAAGAAAAGGTTGATAAGGCTAGATGTCTTGAAATGAAGAGCAGAAATGGAGGAGTTAGCCAAATAAAGAGAAGGAAGATATCTAACTCATAAACAAGGGCAAAGAAAAAGAGGGAAAGGAGAAAAACTAAGAGACTGTGAGGTCGAAGATAATTTGACAACTTTCACTGCACCAGCCTCAACTTTCTTAGTAAAATAGGAAGTGAGAACATCCACTAAAAGTCAGGAGATAAGGGAAAAAGATGACTCAAGTATGATGGCTTGATGATTCCAATTAGCTGTGAAATCCTGGGCAAAGTACCTTACTTTTTGAGTTTCCTCATCCAAATCATGGGGATCACCTCACCTCACAGAGTTGCTGTGAAAATTAAAGGAGTTAATGTATATAAAGTTTACAGAAGGAAATCAGTAAATGTTCTTAAATGTTCCTCTAAAAAAGGTCTAGAGTTGCTTAAAATTACTCCTCATAAATAGCTTGGTGAAAACAATGAATAATCTGTAGTCAGGATAAAAGACCCAGAAACCTAGTAGCCAAGCCCTCCCGAACGTTTGCATTTGTGGGGGCTGGTACAAATGAAGGCCAAAATACCATATGTCAAAACATTTAAAAGCTACAAATCAAGCTAACTGTTAAATGTTCTATCATCTGACTTTGACAAATATGACCTGAAAGTCCAGCTTCATAGCTTGAATTCTCAGATTTCTTATTTAACAATGAATTGTGGCAATGTGAGAAAAGCCAGATCTCACCATCTCATCCTGCTTCTGACTCTGTCCCACACTCTGAGGGACTTCCCATGCATGGGACTGGATACTCCAGCCTGCAAATCCATTACCATCTTCACCCTTGGAAGAAGCTGCCCCTTAGCCACTCTTGAGCCTAGTGGGTGCATGCCTATGGTGTGGTCCTTGCTTGGGTTGTTGTTCCAGTAAAAGAAGTATGCAAAGGCTCTAGGGCCAGTCTCACAGTTATTCTGGGGAACATGGTCTAGCAAGGGCATGTGAGTTCTAGATGGGTATATCTCCTTAGGCCCCTAAGAATCCTCACCTCATGTGGTGGGGTGCAGTAGAAGGAACACCAGACTGAATTCCAAAGCATGAGGTCTTAAGCAGGGGCTTCTCTTGCCTGGAACTAAGGATGATATAGCTAATCATGTTTAGGTCTAGGATTATTCATAGAATAATATAATATCCTGAAATATCAGAATATCCTGAAAAAGAGAGTGAAAATGATTTAGAACCTAGAAATCCTTTTTTTTTTTTTTTTTTTACCAGGAGGTCCCAGGGATCAAACCCTGGTCCCTCCATATGGTAGATGGACGCCGAACTTCTTGAGCCACATCCATTTCCCCCTAGAAATCCTTTTTCAGGGACCTGTTTTCCACTTAACGCATAAGCCTTGTAATCTTTTGAGTTATTTTGATGGATTGGAAGTTTTCCTAAGAAGTATTGCATAAAACCAAAAATAATTTATGACTCTCAGATCTACTCAGGAAATCAGAATATTTAGTAACTAGCAGTGGTCTATAACTAACTTTCGTAAGCTTTGGCTAGAGAAAAAGAAATTTCATAACTTCTCCCTCTCTGGCATTATTTTTCTTAAAAGCAAGCAAGTTGTATTTAGATACTAATATTTGTAGATTCTAGGATGTCTTTGAACTCAAAATGGTATTCTTATTACAACTGTCAGAAACAAAGAATTTTGCATTATTTTTGATGAATTCTCTTTAGTAATGAGGCACGAAACATGCTAGTGTATACAATATAGAGGAGAATATTAATAGAGTTATTTTTAGCTACCACCTACATATTATAGGAAGACAATATTAATAGGAGGAGGAAAATAATGATTTTTAGTTTAATAAAATATAATGTTCCTGAAAAAAACAACTTATTTCTTTCCAAAATTGGAGTATCTAATTATATAAAGTAATTACTATGGCAACAGCTTAAATATGAAAAGAGGGAGAACAAGGCGGGGAGGAGAGACAGAGAGAGAAAAGAGAGAGAGAGAGAATTGGGTTATTAAGCAACAACAAAAATAATTCCAAGCAGAAAAAAAAATATTTTTGTTGAAGAATAGAATGTGGGAACTGGGAACTAGAAAAGTAAATACTGAAAAAAAATTATGTTTAGGACTTAAACCAATTGATATCTGAATATTAATGGTGAAGATAAACTTTGTGAATGTAGATAGAAGAAGCTAAGAATCATAGTAAAAGCTGGTGTAGGCTAGGGTAAAGAAATACATAGATATACTTCCAAGTTATGTAATTAACCCTACAAGTAAAGGTCAATAGAAAAGAAAATATGTGAAATAAGAAGGTACAAAAATTGTATATATGTTTTATACATTCTGTATTGTTATATATAACATATAATGTGTTTACATATAACTTACCCAAAACTATATGAAAGGACAGCTTGCGTTTAAAAAAACTAAAAATAGCTTTTAAAAATATGAAAACTTGTTCAACTTCTCTAAAAATAAGAAAAATGTTCAAATAAACCACCAGGTAAAAATTTCACCTACTGGATTTGCAAAGATCTAAGTTTGGTAATACAAACTTACTATAGAGTGTGTGTCAGGGAAGGCTTCCTTAAACATTGCTGATGGGAAGGTAATTTGGTAATTTGGGGCAAGTTGGGGAGCCTTGGAGATGGTATGAAAACTCAAAATGTGTATAACTTTGAACCATTTATACTTCTCAGAAATTATCCCTTAAACATACTTGCACTTGTGAATAAAGTATGTACAAATCTATTCATTGAAGCTTATAAGAGAAAAAAATTGGAAAATACTAAATACCCATGAACAGGAGGCAGATTCAATATATTAATTTACCTTATAGCATGGAATAATTATGCAGCTGTTAAAAAGAATATGGCAGATCTGTATATACTAATATGCGATATTTCAAATATATCAGGTGAAAGAAAGGAAAGTACTGAACAATATATTTTATATACTATCATTTGAGTTAAAAGTAAAGAGGGGTTACAACCACTGCACATGGTCAATGCTCTTCAGCCAAAAACCACCAGAAATACTTGTAGTTGAAAAGTTGGGTTTATTATTTGTTGCAGAGGGAGAACACACGCCATAGAAAACTGTGAGGTGTCTCAGTAAGACTGTGTTAGAAAGGGCTTAACTAATTTGGCTTTGGTTGGATAATTTTAAGGAGAGTCTAAGGAAGCAGAGGCAATTCTATGATTGGGAATCAAATTTTAACTGTAGGGAGAGAAGACTATAGGAGGATAAAGTTGTAATTGGTAAAGTAGTAGCAGGCACTCATTTGGTATGAAAGGGGATGCTTTGGTATTTTGTGGGTTGCATAGTGACCTTGTCTGAAGTGGATGTTCTGTGAGATTGTTTGTGTCCAAAAGGAGAATAGCATGGCTTAGCTTTAAGCCTGAGGTCCATTTGCAATAAAACTGAGGTATGAACGTGAATGACAAATTAATTTGTAATAATACTGAGGTCTAGCTGTGACTTCAGATCAGTTCCAGGACATCAGGGGTTGCTTTTTTCTTTCTCAACATACAAGCTTACCTATGCATAGAATATTTTTTAAGGAAATTGATAATAGCAAATGCCTCCTGGGAGAGAAAGGGGAGTGGAAGGAAGGAGAGATTCACTTTTCTCTGGACATGTATATATATTTTTTTAAATAAAATTTCACTGAAGTTAATCATTCATACATGAACATACATAAATAGTAAGTGTAGAGTAAAAGTTGTGAACTTACAAAACAAATATGCATAACATCATACAGGGCTCCCATACATCACCCCCCCCACCAACACCTTGCATAGTTACAAACTATGAAAAAGCATCATCAAAATATTACTACTAACTGTAGCCCATATCTTAAATTTGGTATATTTTTCCCCAACCCACCCTGTATTAGTATTATATGTTTGTTATCATTCATGAGAGAACGTTCTCATATTTGCCCTGTTAACCACAGTCCATTTCCACCACTGGATTCCCTGTGTTATTCAATCCCATCCTTTGTACAATCCATTCAAAGTGTACACTCAGTGGCTCTCATTTTCATCCCCAAGTTGTGCTGTCATCATCTCAGTCAATTTTAGAACATTTTCACCACTCCAAATGGAAAAGTCCCATATTCCCTTATATCCCTATTTTTGTCCGTTGGAATTGAAATATTTTCCTGCCTTTGCTACAAAATCCTGGATATATATACATATATATTTTTTTGAAAGAAGCTTTAGATTATATAAATGTTATCCTGGATATTTTTAAAAACAATTTATTGAAGTATTTCATTCATATATGAACATACATAAACTATAAGTGTTCAGTAAACATTGTGATCTTACAAAACAAACATGCATAACATCATACAGGGCTCCCACACATCGCCCCACACACACACAAATACCCTGCATTGTTGTGAAACATTCGTTAACAAATCATGAAAAAGCATCGTCAAAGTATTACTACTAACTATAGTCTGTATCTTCCTCCCCTACACATTTTTTTAAGGATTTATTTATTTATGTATTTGCTTTCATCCATTTTTACCTGCCATCCCCATTTTTGCTGTTTCTGTGTCCATTCGCTGGGCAACTCTCTGTGTCCATTTCCTGCCTTCTCTTCTCATCCTTCTCTTCCTGTCTTCACTGGGATTTGATCCATGGAATCTCCGATGTGGGAGAGAGGCATCCTACCGCCTGTGCCACCTTAGTTCCTGGTTTTTTGGTGCGTCTCGTCTTGGCTCTCCCTTGTGTCACTCTCCTGTTATATCACCATATTGCTGCGTGTCTCGCGGGGCCTGGCAGCGCACCCGTGCATGGGGCCTGATGGCTCACCCACAGACGGGGCCTGGCAGTGCACCCGCACGTGAGGCCTGGTGGCCCACACGCCTTCTATATTTTCTTTTTTTTAAATTTTTACCAGGAGGTCCCAGGGATCGAACCCAAGTCCCTCCATATGGGAGACGGATGCCCAACCACCCAAGCCACATCAGTCCCCCTGCTATATCCCTTAAGGTTGACCAAAGATATCCAAAGTTACAGTCTTTTCCCATACAGGATGGTCATATAATAAATCAGGCTTAGTTTATCACCAGCATTCTAAAAACCAGACCCAGGGAGAAAAACTAGGTCTGAGGACACATGGATGGTTTCTAATATAGCAAATGTTTAGCCTACCCTGATTATCACAAAATCAGGACAGCAAGAAAATTCGCCATTCTGGATATATTTTTAATTAAACTTTTCATTTCGAGATAATTGTAGACTCACATGGAGTTGTGAGAAATAATACAGAGAGAATCCAGTGTATCCTCAACCCAGTTTCCCCCAATGATAACATCTTGCAAAACTGTAGTACAATATCACCACCAGGTTATTGACATTGATACAGTCAAGACAAAATATTTTCATTACCACATGGGTCCCTCATGTTACAAAAATTAACTCAAAATGGATCACAAAAATAAATGTAAATTGTAAATCTCTTTTAGGAAAAATAGGGGAAAATCTTCAGAACTAGGACTAAGCAATTCTTAGACCTGACATCAAAAACTCAATCCATGAAAGGACAAATCGATAAGTTGTATTTCATCCAAATAAAAAAATCTTTGCTCTGTGAAAGATCCTAAAATGAGAAGATGTGCAAACCTCATTTTGCCCTTTCATTGCCACACCTACTTCCCTCCAAACCCCTACCCCCTCCTTAATTCTGGCAACTACTAATCTATTGTCTATTTCTATAATTTTAACATTTCAAGGATGTTATATTAATGAAAGCATGCACTATATAATCTTGAAAGACTGGCTATTTTTCACTCTGCATAATTCTCTGGAAATTATCTAGGTATTGTGTGTATCCATAGTTCATTCCTTTCTATTGTTGAGTAATATTCCATGGTATGAATATACACAGTTTACTGAACTATTCATCCATTGAAAAACATCTGGTTATTGCTAATTTTGTATATTATGAGCAAAGCTGCTGTAAACATTCATGTGCGGGTTCCTAATATGAACATAAATCTTCATTTCTCTGGGATAAATTCCAGCTTTACAATTTTACATTTCTACCAGCAATGTATGAGTGATCAAGTTTCTCTGTATCCTTGCCAGTATTTGGTATTGTCACTATTTTTTATTTTAGCCATTCTGATAGGTGTATCATGATATCTCATTGTGGTTTGAACTTACAGTTTCATAATGGCTAATGATTTTGAACATCTACTCATGTGCTTGTTTATCCTGTTGGTGAAGTGTCTGTTCATGACTTTTGACCATTTTCTAAATGGAATGCTTTTGGTTTGTTTTTTGTGTTTTTTGATTTTTATTTTTGCTATTGGGTTTTTAGAGTTCTTTATATATTGTGAGTACTAATTCTTTGTTGCATATGTGGTTTGAAAGCTTCTTATTTTAGTATCTTTCACAGAGCAAATATTTTTTATTTTGATGAAATACAACTTATCAATTTGTCCTTTCATGGTTGTGCTTTTGTTGTCAAGTCTAAGAATTGCTTAGATCTAGTTCTGAAGATTTTCTCCTGTTTTTCCTATGTTGGAGTTTTACAATTTACATTTATATTCATGATCCATTTAGAGTTAATTTTTGCATAGAGTGGGAAAATTAGATCAATGTTCATTTTTTTATCTATGTATGTCCAATTGCTCCAGCACCATTTGCTGAAAAGACAGTTTTTACTCCATTGATAATCTACTTTATCCAAGGAGTTAACACCTAGAGGGGAGGAGAAAAGAAGGTGTAGAAAGTGTTGGCACAAGAGTTGGCAGGCAGGCAGGCATGTAAACATATGGTATGTCCACGGAGGAACGTGGATTGCCGTGGTTGGAACATAGTAAGAACAAACATTCAAGGAATATTTACTCTGCTAAATTCTGTGTGCTACATTTAATAGGTGTTTTCTCATTTACTGCTTACATGCATTCTATGAGGTTAATATTATAAGGCAAGAAAACTGATGCTCTGAAAAGTTAAGTGACTTGCCTTGGGTCAGTCATAACGCTAGTAAAGAGAACCTTTCGGGAGAGCAGTCTCAAAGGAGAAGTCAGAATGCAATGGGCTGAGGAGAAGATTATCAGAGACCAGAGACTGCTGACAAACTAAATAAAGCCTACAGAAGGTATATTTAAATATTTTAAAAGTTTGTTGTCAACATTTAAAAATCAGGTACAAAGAACAAAGATTTTTGATTTCTGGGTTCTCTTGAAGAACTGAAAATGAAGCAACAGGTTGCTGCACCCCCTCACAGCCAAGGCACTGCTATCTTCTTTAGGTGGAACTTGAGCTCTCCTTTCTACCACCAGAGTTCCTTTCACTCCTTATTTTATGACAAATGTACCATTTTATTTTGTGCATTATGGCCCATTTTGGTATTTGAGTTCATTTATACACTAATTTATGTTCTGACTTAAAAAGAGAAAACTATTACTAAAAGGATGAGAGGAATGGTATAACCATGACACAAATTAGAAAACTGGAATCATCACTTACTCCACCTTCATCCCTCCACTTCCCGTCTTTTTTCTCCATGTCCCGGCAATCCAACCACCTTAACATCTCTCCTTCCCTCTTCTCCACTCCCAGCAACACTACCTTAGAGCAGGCATTTCACATTTCTTGATTTAATTATTATACTAACCTTCTAACCAGCCTTCCTGCCATTCTCCCATTCTTGCCTCACCCTGTTCCCCACCCAACCCATTTATTCAGTACTATCAGAATGCTTTTTCTAAAATCCAGCTCTGATGAGGTCACACTCCTTTTTCAAAAACTTCAATGATTCACCACTTATTTCCAGGTGAAATTAAAACTTTTTGTCTTAGGATACAAGACCCTTCATGACCTAGTCCTGCTTACTTATCCAGTTAAATCTCCCCTGTGCCTCACCTTCAACTCCTAATTTCCAGACATAAGAAACCTTCCTTAGTGCCTCTTATATTGCATGCTTTCTCATAAGCCCATGCCTTAGCCCATGCTATTCCTGGAACATCCTTTCCCTCCCTTTCTTCATCTAGAAAACTTCTAGATTTTATTCAAAAATACAAGTTGGTATCACCTTCTATGAAATTCTATCCCTGACTGTTCTCCATCCCTCTCGACCTGGATCAATGATCAAATAGTATTTCTGCATATCTCTTAAAACTCACTACATGTATAGTAATGTCTGCTTACTTTCTGTCTTACTAATTAGACCAGTATTCTTCATAATCAGATACTGAGCATCTGCATTCTTAACAGGTACCCAAAGTGATTTTTACTTACCATGAAGTTTGAGAATCATTTCATTATGCTAAGAGCTTCCTAAGGGGAAGGGCTTTTTTCTCTGTAATTCTAGTGCCTAACATAACACCTAGCATGTGATTGGTACTCAATAAGTAACTTTAGAATTAGTGAATGAAATTGTTTAAACTTTGAGTATTTCTACTCTTCCACAGAGATTTTATCGGGTTGCCACCTGTGGTAATAAAAGTAATAAGAAAATGATTCCCTGTACAAATAGTATTGTAAATTGGGAATCTCATTGGTGATCTGCCAAACCTCCATGTTAGTGGCTATTAAATTTGACTAGTTGTTCTACTTTTTCAACCTCGAGTTCCTTAACACATTTTCCATGGAAAGCATTTAGTCTTATCAGTTTTGTCAATGAAGTCTAGAGGCATAGCTCTCAAACTCAGATAATTGCTGAAATGACTTGGAGAGCATGTTAAAAAGATTGATGTCTGGGCCTCAATCCCATAGATTCTAATTCAGTATGTGAGAGAAGAGGGGCAAATGCCAGTGTTTTTATTAAGATCTTGAAGATGAAATTAGCTCCTATAACAAAATACAATCCACATATTAGAAAAGAGATTGGCATTCTACAAAGATATGCTCTTTTGTTTTATTTCCTCCAAAAATAAAAAAACAAACATTGACCTATTTCAAAAGAGGTTATCAGTACACTTTAAAAACAATTCTTGAAGTTTAGCAGTGTTATGTAATATTCTGCTTGATTGACTAATCTAGTAATTAAATGAACCTAAAAAAATTCATTTCTATTTTTGCCTTTTCTCTTGATAGATAGAAATTGCCTGCTTACCAAAGTAGCCAAAGAATTGGGAATGTGGTCATCCACCTTTGGCTTGTGTGTGCCCACAGCACATGACTTCCTTCCTGCATGCAACCTCAGTAAATGACAAAGTCAAATCTTACTCCAAAATTTGGGATTGTTCTTATTTTTCACAACATCCGCAGCAGGACCTGGAGTTATTGGACCCTGTCAACTGTTGAGGAGGATGGTAGAATGAGGACAACTGTACATAATAATACTCCTTCCACGCCTTACTTCTCCGACTCTATCCTGGACTGATATGACAGTCTCTGCCCCTGATCTTTTTTCAGATTAGAAGGCTTTACCATTTCACACAAAGATCATAAACTGAACCTATCTGTCCCTCTGTCTATTATACCTATTATGTCCCCTCCAGCCTCTTATGTCTACTTTAGAAAATGTCATGAAAAGAGCAAGTACCTTGTTCAATCCATCATGGATTGATTTCATCATAGGCACTCTCCAGACCAAGGGTCAGAAGGAAGCTCTAATCTGCTTAATTCAGATTAAGCCATTATGGTCTCCAAAGTTTGAAATTTACTTTAAAAATGGAATCAGAATGCTCACAGATCGAAAAGAAAAGAAAATACAGAGTTTCCTCTTAATGATGCTTGGGCTCACAATGTTCTAAACGTCTACAGGGAACCCAGGACAATTCCAGGCGTGGCCAGATGGAGTCAGAATATATGTAAGAGTTATTGTCTTCATGCTGCTATTAAAATAAAATAGCAAATAAAATAGTTTTATGATAGCATAGAGTACTCTGTTTTACATAGAACTACATAAGCTTGTACCTATGTGGAAAATAAATGATAATTCTGGGAATTTTCTGGGTTTATCTGTAAATAAAGTTTTGCTGGACTTTTTGATAAAATTGTGATGCATTTAGAGGTAAAATTTTTTTAATTGGAGAGTTTTATAGAAATATATCACTTATTTTATGTCAAGGTCAATAATAAAATAACAATTTCTTTGACAGAATCTTCTTTTGTAACCAATCTTGCTATGATGAAGATAGTCCTGGGAAGCGGGTGTGGCTCAGTGGATAGAGCCCCCGTTTACCATATGGGAGGCCCGGATTCAGGTCCCGAGGCCTCCTTGTGAGGGCACGCTGGCCTGAGCGGTGCAGTGGGCTGATGCAGCAACCTCACGGCAGGAAGCGGGTGTGGCGCAATGGATAGAGCACCCGTTTACCATATGAGAGGCCCCAGGTTCCCTTCCCAGGGCCTCCTTGTGAGGGCAGGCCGGCTCGCGCGGCACCGGCACCGCGGGCTGATGTGGCAAGACCTCACAGCAAGGGGGAGATAAGCAGACACAGAGAAGACACACAGCGAATGGACACAGCAGCACAAGCAGCAGGGGCGGGGGTAAATAAATAAAATAAATAAGTCTTTAAAAAAAAAAAAAATAGTCCTAGCATAGAACCCCTTGCTTTAGCCCATACTTTAGAAAACATATATACCTATGTACTTTATATAGATCCTTTTTAAAATGTATACCCTATTAATTTGATTTTATTATTTGATTTAGGTTGCTTACTATCTGATAATATCTCATTGAAATATCATCTTTTATTAATATTTTCTTCAATCATGAAAAGGTTTTTGCCTGTTTTAATTCATATCTTACTGATCTTGATAGAGAATATAACTAAAAAGATAAAGAGGAGCAGCCAAATCAAAAACCTTAATTTGAAAAAGTGTATTAACGATTGCTTCCTAAAAACAAAAGTTTTTATATTCAGGGTCACATGAAGGAAATATGAAATTTCAAGAGAAAAATTACTTTATTGAATTTCTTCAATTAAACCACTAGATGGCAATCTCTTTGTTTCTTTGTGAATCAATACGACAAATGGCTTTTGAAGGAAACTTTCAATTACCATGTTTTTTTTAAAGCTTTGACTTCAGCTACCAAATTGCCATTCCTTAATTTTAAAGAAAGAAAACTAAAGAGGGGGAAACTCCAGTACAATCAAAGAGTAGTATATTATTGTGTTCAGGGGGTAGCAAAGTAATGTCCTTTCTTAATAATAAAAGTCACTCGGTTGCTAAGAGGAAAAAGAGTGGCTTCATTTTGTAGCACTCAGACCTCCAAGATTTTAGGCCTGTAAAGAAACTTCATACGGAAAGAAATAGCTGAACCAGGGCTCTTGAATCTATCTTCATTTCTTTCCACTAGTTTTTCCTTTCTCTTCTAATTTCACCATCCATAAACCTTGTTTTTCTTCTTTTGTCGTTTAAAAACCATGGTCAAGGGTGGAAAGAAGGGTTTGAGAACACATAACCCTTGCTGAAGAGATTGCTCTATCACAGAAAATGTTACAAACTGCATACAAAAACTGTAGTCCCTATACCAATGATGTTCTTTCTACCTCAAGATCACTACCACTAATTTTTGTGCAGTTTAGGTTTACATATTTTGTAACCTGAGTTCCTTTTTTAATTGGACCTAGTGAAATCATCAGGCATTTAACTGCTAAAATATAATGTTCAAAAAATAAAACAAGCAAACAAACAAAAAGTGTTTTGCAACTATAAAATGAACACGTGAAAGATTTTATTCAACTCATTAATGAGAGAAGCATTTCAAAGGAGAATTTCAACATCACACACACACATACACACACATACACAAGCAGGAATCCTAAAAAGAATTTGCTAATAGATACAAAACTGCTTAATATAATGTTTGGGGTTATATTTTCTACAAAGCAGAAATCAATTGTATTTCTATCAGACAAAATTAATTAACTTGCATTGCTATAGACAAGAATTATTTACATTACTATCATCTTTATACAAGTTAATTTCTACCCTACTGATATATAAAAAACCCTCTTCAATAAAAATGTCACTCAAAGGTACATGCCAGTTCTGCTAAACTGGTAATCTCTCTTGCCCATTTCCAAGTAGTGGACAATTTTTCTTGAAATTACCATTTTAAAAAGTAATTATGTTGTTAGAATGAGCAATATAATTGCAGAAACTTGCTTTATTCCAGGCACTGCAATATTAGGGCGAACCACAAGGAGGCATTTTCTGCACTAGGTTTCCTGCACAGATAGTGACAGGGACTAACGGTTATTAAGTCAGAGACACTGTCATTAAATTTTGGAACAAATTGAGGAGACCATGGGTTTCTTTAGCTCTAGAAGCAGATGTCCCAGGAGGTGAGTAAAGAATTGTTAAAAGAGAATAGAAATGACTTGGCTCATTATTTTGGGTGTGATGTGACATCACTTGGGGATACCATAAAATATCTTCAAATCTGGAGAGAGTAGATTTGGGAAAATAAGCAAGTACATTTTAAAACTAAGAAAGGTTAAGGTTTGCAAACACAAATGCCCACAAGAGTATTGCTATGATTTTTAAAATATATTCTCCTGTTTTTAAAGAGCTGTCCACTTAATTTAAATAAATAAATAAATAAACATCATGTGGCTTTCCCCCACCTTCAAAAATTTTTAGCTTGAGAGAATTTTCTAGAATTCCTCTACGGTGAGTGGGTACAGCTCAGTGGTTGAGTGCCTGCTTCCCATGTACAAGGTCCTGGGTTCAATCCCTGGTACCGCCAAAAAAATAAAAAATAAAAGACAAATAGAAGTCCTTTCCCATTTGAAAGTAAAGGGGCAAGTTCTGAGAAGAGTGCAATTGGAGAAGTAGTAGCAAGAATTGAGCAGCGATGATGAGCCAGAAAACAATAGAATCTATAGACTATAAGCCAACTGAGAACCTATAGAAATGGAGGGTCCTTTGGAGATTGGAGTGCTCATAATCCAGAAAAAACTTGATAATCAAAGACTTATTTTATAATTTATTGTCCTCCCCATCCATTTTCTCCCCACAAAGCTGTATAGTACTGAGTTCACTGTAGGGAATCAAAAAATATTAATCAATAAAATTGCCATTCAGATAAAGAGGTCAAGTGGAAGGATCAACATATCAACCTTAAATTCTTGTCAACTGTGTTATAACTCAGAGACTGTGTGTGTGTGTGTGTGTGTGTGTGTGTGTGAGAGAGAGAGAGAGAGATAGAGAGAGAGAGAGAGAAAGAGAGAGAACTATGTCTTCATTTCCTAGCATCAGTAGATAAGGAAAGGTATTGTTAACAGGAAAATTCCAGAATGGACTTGGAAATATATTATCATCATAGTCTACTTTACTTCTTTACCCCCTAAGAATTTCACAAAAACTGCGGATGAAGAAAAGTGCATTTAACTGGCTCCAACCCCTGTAAGCACATACAGAAGGCCTCTACCGCTACCACGGCCTGGTCTACTGGGGGATACCTGATCTAAACTGAACTAATCAGAATCTCTTTCTGACGATGTTTGAACATGGATACTAAGACAATGAGTCAGACCATGCTAAGTGCTTGAACTGAAAGGTCAAGGCAAATCAAAGCCAAGTACAAGATAAATTATGGAGTGCAGAGATACCCAAAAGTATAGAGAAAAGCAGAAACCATGGCACTCAGAGATGTGAAGGAAGTGTTTGGTTTCTAACTTTCTTTTTCCATTCTCCTACTGGCCCAACTGTACTTTATTTCTTCAAATGTTTTTGAAATGGCCAGTTTTATCTTTTGATAAGTTCCTTCTTTATTGATGCTAATTTTGAGTATTTGTTAGTTGCAACCACACAACTGATAACCCCTATTAGTTGCAGCACTGCAGAATACAGGAAAGTCTTCCCTGGAGGAATGGAGAGACCTCATTTATGTGAAGTGAGAACACACTGTGGTCTCCATAGTGATTCATACAGTTGATTCTCAAGTGCCTTTTATCATTATGACTCTCAAGGCTAAATTAAAATGTGCTAAAAAGAAATGAAATAGAACTATTGGTGAAATTGAGTCTTCCTTGACATTTCCTATGTAATTTTTTTCAATATCTTGTAGCTCTATTATAAATACCAAATTCTTGATGGCTCCTAGGTCTACAATTAAAGGTTGTAATTTTTGTACTTTTAGCCATAAGGAACAATATCTTTTTTTTTAGAGGTACCTTGGGAAGCAGGCACTCAACCACTGAGCTACATCCGCTCCCCAATGAGAGTTGGTTTTTTTTCATTTGTTTGTTTGTTTGTTTGTTTTTAGGCAGCTCTGGGGATCAAACCTGGGACCTCGTACATGGGAAGCAGGCACTTAACCACTTGAGCTACATCTGCTCCCCCAATATCATTTTAATGTTTTAAAATTGTCAATTGTTTTGTCTAATTAATGGTCAAGTGTTTTTAAAATCTTGAAATAAGCAAAGTAGCTCAATGAAAACAAATTATCACCACAATATAAATGTATTTCTCCTTGATTATTTGATCAGTGATTCAACTACTTTTTGGTTGTTCTTTCCCCACAGTGTCTCATTTTACAATATTTTACCAGAATCTATATTTGGGTTGATAACATAGATCACATTCCTAATCTTTTACATTTGTTTGTTCCCACAGTGTTTAGTTTGATAATTTTATCTTGTTAGTATTAAAGTAAAAATTGAAATGAATCATAGACGATACATATATAAGCATAAAGCCATTTTTTTAAAAACACCTCATTTTTTCCAAATCTTTTACTGACAAGTAGCTTTATAATTAATCCAAATATACAACTATGTGGATTATCATGCTACAGATAATTAAATTCCATTATTATAATTTTGCTATGACTTTAGTACAGCAATAAGAACAAGCAGACTCCTCAGCTTCTTATCTCATAATAATTTTCATTCCATATCACTTTTTACCATCAGAAAATAAAGTATGAATGATGAGGGATATTTAACTGAAGAGTGTCTTACCTGTGTTTTAGAGAAATTAGTCTAATGATAGTGCTCAGGATTAGAGAGAGAGAAATGAAGGGAAGCACAGTAGGAGGCTTTTGTCCCATTCATGTGTGAGATGATGGGACTCTGAACTACACTAGAGGTAGAAGGGATGAAAAGTAAGGGACAAACTTGAGAATCATCAAAAGGTGATGGCATTTGAAATAGGGAAGGGTCAAAGGTAACTGAGCATTTCTTTCTGGGTACCTGTGAAAGAAGTGAGGAAATTAAGATAGTTGGTTTTGTGGTAAGGATGTCTACTAAGCTGCAGGGATGGTGAGACAACTCTTACTTTCACTATTACTGACCTCTTTCATTGTTACTTTTTTCCCCAATTGACCCCATAAAAGATTATTTTACTAATATTCCATATAAGAATCTGTAAGAATCTGATGATTTGGAATGATCAGGCTTACCACACCAATTGATATAATTCCAGCTTAGTGTAAAGATTGGCCTGAAATAGACTTGTGTTAGCTTCCTCTGTCATTAATTCCACAAATATATTACTGAGTAACTACCTTGAGCATGTTTTTCATATTTAGAGAACAACAAGGCAGCAAAAGGGACAGGAGTAGAGTGGAAAAAGAGAAGGCCAGAGAAGTAAGGGGGTATGATGGCTTTGAGTTAGGTGCCTCAGAAAAACATGTTCTTAATCTATTCCCGTGGGTGTGAACTCATTATAAATAGGACCTTTTGGTGAGGTTACTTCAGTGAAGGTGTGGCCCAACTGAATCAGGATGGGTCTTAATCCTATTACTGGAGTCCATATAGAGAAGTCCACAGAGAGAAAAGCCACAGGGAGCAGCCAGAAATTGGAAGTCAACAGAACCAGAACCGAAAGGAGAAGATACCACATGTGCACTGCCATGTGATAGAAAAGCCAAAGACTAAGGCTTGCCAGCAGCCAGTCCTGGAAAACCACAGTCTCTGGAGAGACAGTATCGCCTTGCTGAGACCTTGATTTTGGACTTCTTCTAGCCTCAAAACCATGAGCCAATAAATTCCTGCTGTTTAAACCAACCCATTGTATGGTCTTTGTTTTAGCAGCCAGGAAATTAGAACAGTGGGATAGATTAGTAGCATCTTATAAAATCATAAGGCCATTAATGGGACTTACTTTTTATTTGGAATGAGATAGAAAGCTAGTAAAGTTTTCAGCCAGAGAAGTGACATGATTAGACTTATGAATTTTAAAAGGTCACTCTGGTTGCTTACTGAGAATACACTGTGAGGGAACCAAGGCAGGAGACAGTTAGAATTTGGCTACCGCGATAATTCAGGTGAGATAGAATAGGAGCTGGGTGGTATTGCTGGAGATGGTGAGAAGTACTCAAATGCTGAATGAATTTGGAAGGCAGAACTAATAAAATTTCCTTTAAGGTAGGTGTATCAGTTAGGAAATGCATTCAGCAATTACTAACAAATCTGTGTATAGTGTTTATTCTCTCAAGTAAAGTAATTTCAGAAGTAGGTCGTCCAATGATAGTATGGCAACTATCTAGAGTCATCAGGAACCTAAGTTCCTTCTCTTCTCCTTTGAATTATAATAGCCATTCTTAGACTACAGCTTTCATCCTCAGGGCCACAAGATGACCAAGAAGTATACTCACTGGGTCTCTTTTCATGACAGCAGAAACCAGGGAGGAAGAGAGGCCAAATGTATCCTCCTTCCAGTTGAGTCAGACCCTATAAGCAACCTTTCCATCAGTCCTACACAAAACTTTGACTTCTAACTCCTTAGCTATAACTCAGTCACTAGAGCACTCTTAACTACAAGGGATGTGTGGGAAATGAAGTCTTTCAGGTGAGGGCATTATTGCTCTGGAAAAAAATTGGGTTCTATTACGAAAGAAATGGGAAGAATTAATACTGGTGTTAACTAGTATTCTCTGCCACAGGGGGTAGAATGCTTTTTTACTGTATTCACAATTTGTAATATGGAAAAAGAAAGTCCACTCAGCTCCCTTGCTTCTCAGAAAATCCTGTTAAGTGGAATTCCCAGATTTGGGAGCCCATTCAGTCTAATAGATGGCACCAAAAGATAAAGATAAGAAAAAACTTGGCCTTGAGATAAACAGGCGGGTGGCAGACAGGGTAAAATGATCTTCAGAGACTGTGTTGCCAGGAATGCAGACTGTATTGCCAAGAATGCCAGCCACCTTTCCCTCATTCAAGCATAGGCTGCTTGTTGTCTACAATTCTGGCCAAAGTGACCATTAATTCCAAATACAAAGTAGTTCAGCTTGGGGAATTGGTCTGAACATTCTGTCTAGTCTGAGAAAAGAAGAGGTTACTGGCCAAATCATCATTCATCACTAATGGATTTCTTAAATTTAAAAATATGTTGATTTCCCCAATCCAAAAGATTGTATATCTTGAAAAAGGGGAGAGGAGAGCTGAGTTATATGAGTTAACAGATCTATTATTTAACGTTACCTAAATTGGCATTCAAGATATCAATATAATAATATTTCTGTCAGTGTTTCTCAACCCATGCCACTGAGCATCAGAACCATGTCTGGATATTTTAGGCATTCAAATACCCAGGCTTTTAAAAATTACAGACCTCCAGTTATACAGTTAAACAAGCACTGTTTTTTTTATTATTTTTTTTTAACTCCCAGATGATTTAAATATACAGTCAGGAATGAGAACTGTTATTTCTCTTTCTTCCAATGAAAGAAATTTAAATTTCTTTTTATTTTCTTATCACACAAACACATCTGGGTTAGCTTCATAAAAAAAGGAGGACATCTAGGAGAGTCTGACTTAAAACTATAGCGTTTATTGGGATTTACCTGGGAATTTCTGGGAAAGATAGGCTGTTATCTTTCAATTGCAGAATAACTACATAAATCACTATGTGACAAGCTGCTTCACACAGTTTTAAAGAAGACTTACATGTCATAAGCATGCTCTAGGGCAAAGAGCAGCAGAATTTTATTTAATAAGCTACCTCGATATCTTGGGAAATAAAGCATTCTGGATGGCAGTTTTCTGGATAACTGGATGATCCTTCCTTTAAGCTTGAAAACCTACTCTAAAGATTTGAGGGGAATGGATGTGGCTCAAGCAGTTGAGTGCCTGCTTCCCACATGAGAGGTCCCAGGTGGGTTCCTGGTGCCTCCTGAAAACAAACAAACAAAGAGCAAGCAAAAACAGACAAAAAAACCAACTCAGGGAAGCCAATGTTGCTCGGTGATTGAGCGCCGGCTTCCCATATACGAGGTCCCGGGTTCAATCCTCAGCCTCCCATACTTC
>JAQZBX010038136.1:0-23517 GCA_029593785.1 Cabassous unicinctus | reverse complement strand
TACTTTTCTGTTCAGGATTTTAAATTCTTCTTTGCTTTTACTCAATGTCTTCTTGATGTCATTTATCTCTTTAACTATATTGTCTTTTATCTCATTAATTTGATTTTGGAAATTTGTGCTCATCTCACTGATTAGTTCTCTTAAATTCTGTATCTGTTCTGGGACTTTGATGTATTCCTTTTCTTGAGCCGTGTCTTCTATTTTCTTAGTATGGCTCGTAATTTTTTGTTGGTGTTTAGGCATCTGGTAGGTTGTATTTTACTTAGATGCTCTATCTCTTTCTCTTTTATAGGGTTCTAGTGACAGGAGGCTGTGAATTATCACAGCTCTTTGATTTTTGGGTCACCCTTGATTGTTAGGATTGTCCTGCTGGTTGCTCAAAACTGGGCACTGGACCCAGTAATTGGTTGTAGAGTCATTTCCTAGGGCTTTGGGCAGGGAGGCTATAGAGGCCAGGAAAGCCTCTCTTATTTAATTTTCTTATGTGCACTTCCTTGGTCTGCCAGGAGTTGGCGCTCATTGGCAGCTCTCAATTCAATGCCTGGTAAGACTGTATTTGTTGTGACACAGACCAGATCAATGTGATAGAGTTTCCTGTCTGGGGGCTAAGAGTCTTGTAATTTAAACTTTCGGAGACAGTTCTCCAGTCTTCTCTGGCAGCCCCCTCCCTTTTCCCAGCTGGGAAATATTTCCTCTCCCTTGTGAATCCTTGACAATCAGTCCCTGTTAGTAGTGGAAGAGATTGGGAGGTTTGTATATCTTTAGCCCCTTGCAGGCTCCAAAGCAAACAATGGTGCAGCCCCATCCAGCCTGGACTGGCTCTCGGGACAGGGCAGACCAAATCTGGGAGTCAAAAGCCGGGTCAGCCCCAGGCTCTCTCTCCCCTCTCCTGTGGAGTCCTCAACAGTTAGTCCAGGCTAGAAGAGAGGGAGATTGCGAGGGTCGGATTTCTCCAGTCCTTCCTAGGCTCCCAGGGCAAACTGCCGTGTGAAAGGGTCTGTGGGGCTCCGCAGCCCAAATTTGCGGGTCAGAACCTGAGTCAGCCTAAGGCTGTGTCCCTCTCTCTCCCCTTTCCAGGAGTGGTAGATCCCTGGAGCCCCCTTTGTCTGTAGTCGCAGGCCCAGAGACCCGAGAATTCTAAAGAGTGTGGGGGAAGATGCCGGCAGCAGCTGCCGCAGCTGATTAAAACTCACGGTTCTGGTTCTGTCATCGCAATTTCTCTCTTTTGTCCCTCTCTCCTCTGGGTGGTGTGCAGTCTTCCCCTGCTGTCCTAAACCTAGAAGATCTATTTTGGGTCTGTTTCAGCCTGTTCTCTAGCTATTTTTCTGGAGAAGAGATTCCTGTGTGTTACTAGTCAGCCATCTTCCCGGAAGTCCTCTTAAATGATTTTTTAATCATTTGGATGCTTGGAGCAGCATCCCATTTCTTTTACCAGGATGAGGCGATTGATGCCAATCACAATTTTAAAACAGATTCCCTGTCTTTAATTTTCCAAAAAACGTGTCTACTTCTATTAAATGTCCAGTTGACAAACAGGATATCTTGATTCATCAACCCTTATCAGTATACAAGATTTGAAATGAATTTAAAAGTCAATTTTCAAAAAACATTTTCTAAAATAGTCTGCTCTTCTAACTAAAAATGAGTTGTTTGAATAAAGCTGAATTTTTTTTTTGTTATTTTTATAAATTATAAAAGTAAAGCACGGCCCTTGGAATTGTGGAGTAATTGAAACTTTAAAGTCAAAAGCATTCACTCGACCCTGCATTAGCAGTTCAGTTCATAATCTTCAGATATGCATTTTTATGTAAGTTTATTTTATGTGTACATTCATTTATGTATCTTACACTATTTAAAAATATGTAAAATTTTCCATTTTATGTAAGAATATTTAAAAATATATAAATATATGTAAAATTTTCCATTTTAATTGCTATGTATTATTCCATTTTATGGTTGTACCATAATTCATTTAACCAGTTCATTTCTCCCTAATATTTATATTATTTCAAATACTCTGCCTTATATACATGCTGTAATGAATATCACTTTACAGACATTTTTACTTAGTAGGTTTGAATATTTCTGCTGGAGAAATTCCTAGAAACATAATCACCAATTCAGAGTATACATGTTTTAACTTTAACATGTTTTGTAACATTATTTTCACAAAATTCTATAACAGACTTTTCCCCCAACAATAGTATAATAAAGATTCATTTCCCCCTACAGTCTTACTAACTAAATATTATCAATCTTGTTTATGTTCACCAAATAATATGGTGAAAAATAACTCATTTTAAATTGCTTTCACTCAGTCATTAATTCATACATTCATATAATTTCACTGTTGCCATAAACCAAATGACACAAGCAAGTAATCATTATTGGTATCCAGATAAAACCAAGTAAAGTGCAAAGTAATATTTATCGAGACATACTGTCTATATGCAGATATCCATATCAAACTAAAATAATAATAATAATAATAATACCTGCCATGGACCAGGCATTTAGCTATTTACTTTACACATATTATATTATTTAATCCTCACATCTGCATATGGTGAGGCACATTGTACAGCTGAGAAAGAGGAAAATAATTAATTTCCTCAAGGCCATACAGTTAATAATTAACATTACCTGGACTTGAATCTAGGAATTTGAGTTTACAGTAGGTGTGTTTTCCCTGTATCTGAATGTTTTATGGAGATAAATAATTTCTCCAATAAAATCCTGGATAATAAGTGGTGCTAGCAATTGTTTAGTGGGTGTCTTGGATTATCATCAATGAACTATCAGTGGCCCTGTGTTCTTTGAAAGGTCTATTACCAGAGTACATACAACATCAGTAGCACATGTCTCTAATTAAGGCCTTTAAACAGGCTGTTTCTGTTGGTAAGTCTCCATAATTTACTTTGCTTTCCTTGAAAGATGAGAACTGGTTAGTGGAGATGGAATTATCTACAATAGCATCTTTATAGAACAGAAATTATTATACCATTTTAGATACAAAAGTTAATGTTTTCTTGGAATTCTTCGGGAGAGGGGCTTAATCCATAAAGAACCTTTCATGATTTCACCATACTATCTTCAAGCAAATTATCTGCATCTCCCCCAATGTCACTACTACCACCCTTATGAGCAGAGCAGAGAGCTCCTCACAAATAAATGTTTGTGCTTTTATATACATATTGATAGAGAAGTACAGAAAAATTTCAACTTTCCTTACATTCAAAATGAAAAAGAGATCTAACGGATCATTAATTAAAACAAAGAAAAATACTGAATAAATTCCTTCTCAGAATTTTTCAGTAGAAAAATAAAACTTAAAGTACATTGGTACAAAATGAAAGAAGAAAATAGGATTAGATAGGTAGGTAGGTAGGTAGGTAGATAGATAGAGAGAGAGATAGATAGATGATAGATAGATAGATAGATAGATAGATAGATTGATTGATAGTTATCAGAGACAGAGAAATAAAGAGATGAATGAGAAAAAGGGAATCAGAAAATCTCTGAGAAGCCATCCTAGACACACCAGCTATTTAGATGCCTCCCCTTACTCATACCACATCTCTGAAACAGATAAACACACTTTTATTTGCTCAACTTCATAATCTGGATAAAGACCAAAAGACACTTACTTTTTTGGTATTTTTTCAAAAGGGATGAAATTAAATCAAGCTAAATTTTTTTCATAGCTCAAGACTCTCCAAAATGTGACCAAAATTTGTATAAACAGAAAAAGCAGTTCAATTATTAACACGTTTTAAGTATCATATAATTGTGCATTGTTTAAGTGATTCAATTATTTCAACAATTTTAAAATAACACCTCAAATTAATAGGAACATGTTTAACATTCAAATAAGTTTCTAAGGCTACATCCAAAGCTCAGCAAAGGGTCATTTCTGTGAGCTCTCAAAACTCGGCCAGTTACCCAATGGAACCAGTAGGTAGAAGGTGGAAAATTGTGCAAAACAATTTTCTAAAATCACAACAGCATAACTAAATATCTGATCCCAACGGGAATTTACTCACATGAACTTTCTTTTACAGAAGAGCTGGAATCATGACACTTTATAGAGTTTCGACTTGGTTATTCCAAGTGTGGAGTGAGTAAATCAGGTCCTACACAAGGAACAAATCATCCAATCATTTAATAAGGAGTTATTTTGATAGAACTAAAGTATCCAGTGATTTCAGAAAGATTTTAAAACAGCTTCTCTAATTGCCCAAGGACTTAAATAAGAAACTACTTTTGTAGTTGGCAAAAGAATTTAAAAGTCATCTAAATAAGCAAGGTTGCCAAAAAAGCAAGCCAGGTAGGCTATTTATAAAATCATTCAGGGGACTGTGACTGTCATTTGGCTGTATTTTGAGCTTATTTTGAAAATAATTTGCAATTCACATCTTAAAAGAAACTTCATTAATAAGATGTTCTCCTTTGGCTAATGAGTCTGGGCTAAAAGAAGGCAGAGTGCCATTTTCAAAAGTGGTGAAAATGTGCAGGCTGCATCATTCCAATTTCATCCCTTTGAGGATGAGTCTCTACTGACTGATACGCTAATCACAATGCCAGTGAATTCCTACCCATCCCTGCAGTGATAGATGGTTCCCAGGGGCACAGCTTCACTGGAGCCAGGCCAAGTTAATGCTAGCACGAAAACAAATCATGGTATTTACCATTCAATTAGTTGCTCCAGGAATAAGTTCTGTCCTTTAATAAGAGAATAGCCACATGATTATCCATCCACCTGATCATATAGATGAAGAAAAGGCAATATGATTATCTCTTGGCCACCTAGCAAGTAGCAGGACTGAATTTTTCAATCACATAGTCTTGTGTTCATTTCACATAAAAATATTATTAAAATTATGTCAACCTGATTGCAGGAGAGTTACCATTATTAAAAATTAAAAACGTGTATCACAGCCAGAAAAAATAAAACTAAATTTGCTCTTATTCATAACAATTAATATTCTCAAATAATGTGTCTACAATTTAGAAATATTTGGGGTTATAACCTTCATTCTTTTTCTACCTTCAATAATAAAACAATATCCTATATTTACAATATACTTCACAGGTTATCTCATAATTGGTTCATTGACACATTTGACCTAACATCCTGAGAACTCTCTTGAGAGAGAAGAGTCTCAAGTTTACACAATATAATCCTCATAAGTGATGAGCTGACTTCTACAACTGGATCATCTAGATGAAAACTCTGAAATTAATCCACATTCTGCCTAACATTCATATATGTGTCAGAGAAGTCTTTCTCAACCATTTTTTCTTTGTCATACTCTAAGTAGTTTTTTTAGATGTTTTTCCTAATCAACCTTCTCAGAATATTTAATACCATACATATACTATATACATATTTATGTTATATATATATATATCTGTGCTTTATTTGCAAAAACAGAAAAAATTAATCAATTCTCCAACAAAGAATTTTTACCCACTTGGAAGAGATATCATCCCCATTGCAAATACATGCATTTAGTAAATGTAACTGCAGAAAAAAGAAAAGGTAATGCCATCCTTTAAACTTGGAATTAATTAAAGTTCTAGCTGTGTTTCAAACACTATGAAAATCCAGTTTTTCTCTTCTGCGTCACTTTTCTTATCATTCTTATCACTAACAAAATATATTATTTTTTTTAACTGTTTATTATTCCCCACCAGACTTTAATTTCCACACAAACCTGACCCTTGTCTGTATTTTTCAACAATGTATACCCAGTCTCTAAAACTGTCTGGCACACTGATGGCACTGAGAAACATTTATTTTATATATGAAATCAGTCAAAACTTCCTGAACTTAATTAACAACAGAGCCATTTCTCATTACATTTTCAAGTAATATATGTGAACACAGTATGGAATAACAGTGTGAAAACCCCTAAATAAATAATATTTAGTTCTTCAATGTGCTACTTTCATGCCCAAATAGAGTATTGAGTCCTTCGATAGTTGAGTTACTTATATTTCCTCCAAATATTACTCTCATTCATGTGTTGCCTTCTTTGAAATTCACCCATAAATGATTCATTCTTTGAGCTCATTGTATCCCACTTTTTAAATACACATGTATTTATTAAGGGTAATATATCTGTGGGAATGAGAGTATCAGATGGCTTTCCCTGACACAAGGGGAATAAGAGAATATAAGTAATCTGGGAAGCTGATGTCAAAGGACAGCTGAAGGGAAGAAAACAGAAACTCTCAAACTAGGGTAGAAAGCCTCAAGAGTAATCTTTACACTGTAGCCAAGCAACTGTTCAGTGTTTAGATATTTACCATCATGCTAAGAAACAGTAGGTGAAGTGGAAAAATAAAGGAGGCAGAGTCGAAAAGACTTGAGATTTCTGTGTAACATCAGTAGCCTCATTTTAAAGAGGTATCTAATGATAGGATCTTCTAGATTTAACAGTGTTACACTATGCAAAGAACCTGACAAAGTGTATGCTTGATAATTGACCTTCAACAATGATTAGCTTACTCTTAATTAAGTAATTTATACTAAGATGACTGATTTGAATGGGCAGATTAAACCAAAGTATCCTCACACATCAGATGCAAGTATTAATTTTCATATTCATTTTTTATGAGATAATATGCATACTTCCTTTTATGTTGTTTTATTTTTAAAGTACCAGGAATAATCAGATGGAAGTTTGTCTCTATGAGATATTGTTGATAGTGTGCAAGTAAATATCTAATTCCTTAACATTATCCCTAAACAGCAAGATTCCAGCTATTGAGAATGTCAGATGGCTTTACAATTCCTACTTCAGTTCCTATATATGCTAAATATGCTGCTAAAAGCAGCATATAGATGCATTATCTTCCCCGCCCCCCACGAGGGCCATGACTCCCAGGAATGAGCCTCCCTGGCACTGAGAGATTACTAACAAGCTCCACCTGGTGATACAACTAGAAAAAGATCTTGAATAAAAAGGGGGAAAAGTAAAGACAAATGAGTTTATATAGTTAAGAGACTTCAATGTGAGTCGGGAGGTCATCAGAGAGGTAACATTCATGCAAGTCTCAGCTGGATCTCATAGCTGGCCAAAGTAGATACTACCCCAAACAGTGAGGCTCCTGAGGGCTGCGGAGAAACCCAGGTCCTATGGTCATGGCAGATAGCTCTGGAGTTTGGTGACTTGCCAGTGGACCCTACTTTGAAGATTGTGTTCTCGAATGTGACAGAGTTGGACTCAGATGTGCCTTCTCTACACATGCCTCTTCTGCCACTTTTATTTAAATCTATAGTTGGTGCTGGAATTGGTAAGTATACACCCAAGATACTTTAATATCTGGGATGTCCATGTGCCTGCTGGGCACTGAGCCTCAGCGGAGTTGCAACACCTAATGTCCAGTTCATTGACTAACCCAGGGCAACTAACAAAGAGGTGAGGATGGACAACCACCACACCAAGGAACCGAGTCTACAACTGCATGCAAGTGAGTCCCATCCATCAGACATATGGGATCAAAGTTCCCTCTCAATTAGAGTTGGAGTGGGCATCACCATCACAGAATCCTGAGGATTGGGGAATAAAATATGGACTAGAGTAGACTTACTGGTACTTTACTATAGACTTATTGTGATTCTAGCAATGGAAGAAATTGTATCATTGATGTGGAGACAGTGGCCACTGGAGGTGCTGAAGTCAGGGAGAGGGAAAATGAGTTGCAATATGGGAGCATTTTTAGGACTTGGAATTGACCTGAGTGACATTGCAATGACAGATACAGGACTGTTATATATCCTGCCATAGCCTACAGAATTGAGCAGAAGAGAGTTTAAACTACAGTGTAAAGTATAATCCATGCTTATTGGCAATGCTTCAAAATGTGTTCATCAATTGCAATAAATATAACAAACTAGTGAAAGAAGTTGTTAATGTGGGGGGAAAGTGGGAGGTCTGGGGAGTGAAGCATATGAGAATCCCTTATATATATTTTTATGTATCATTTTATGTAATCTAAGTATCTTTTAAGCATAAATAAAATAAAAAATATATTTAAAAAAAGATTGATAACCAAATGGAAAATAAATTAATCAGAATTGGATGTTTTTATACCAATAAGTAATTTACTGCCTGGGCCTTTTCTTAAAGAGTCTATATGCCAACATAAACACGGTCTTTGACACAAAATATTCACTATCCATAGAAATTACCTTCTTTTCTCTTAGTGATTAAAAAGATAAAGTCATTTTATATGGTTGTGATTATTTCTCAGTCAAATCACCTTTTATCCTCACAGCAACTTCATAGCATTTTCAACCTATATTTCTGAGAGTGTAGATCAAAGACATTAACATGGGAGTTATCATAGTATAAAACACGGCCACCACTTTATCAATGCAAGGAGGACACTGTGCACAGATACACAAATATGCAGAGTATGATGAATAAGATATCCACAGAGATATGTAAAATAAAGATGGACAGAACTTTGCACCTCCTAAGTGGTGAAATTTCAAAGTGTACAAGAAGATCATACAGGAGACCATCAAGAGGATGAAGTTTGATAGGTAGTTGAACAAACTGTGAGCAGTCACAAAGAAACCAAGATTATAGGTACACATGCAGAGAATTTTCAGCAAAAGATAAAGTTGCACATAAAGTTATGTAGGGCACTGGAACCACTGAAGGGCAGCCTTGTTGGGGAGAGGATCCTAATGTTTGCAGGGTCAAAGCCTCTAGCCAAAGAAACTCCTATGAGGATGACACAAGCCTATGAGCTCATGATGATTGTATAGTACAGGGATTTGCAGATGGCGATGTAGTGGTCATGGGCTATGACCACAAACAGGATGATCTCAGCAACACCAAAAAAATGCTCAGCAAAGTCTTAAGTCATATACTGCCTGAAAGAGATGTGTTTCCCACAGAAAGAATGTCAGTTAGCATGGAAGTACAGCAGTCATCTATAAGGGATAAGTAAGACAGATAGTATAGATAAGAGTCTAAATTTGTCCAAATCAAAATATCTATCCATTTTGGGCTACAAATTCTTAATTCTTTAAAAATATCAACTCTTTAAATTAATCATCCTAAATAAAATCACATTCAACAGAGTTTGTGAAATAGCATATTTTGAATTTAATAGAAACACAAATATGCACAAATACTATTATGAGATAGTAGTGAGGGAGTACTGCAATTACCATACATCAAAATGTATTGTAGATCAAAAATCAATTATGTCATGTGTTAAATAGAACATGAATAAGGAGATCAGTGAATCAGAATAGAATGCTGAAATGGAATCAAATATGTGTGAGATTTTGGAATACAATAACATTGAGATTTTTAGATCTGTGAATAAAAGATAATTAATCAGATGTAAAAATAGACATCAAGAAAAATTTAAATTGCAATCCTGATTGAAACCCTTATATCAAAATAAAGTCCAGATGAATCTAAATTTAAATTTAAAAATAAAAACACAAAAAAGCTAAAAAAAAACCTTGAAAAATATGGAGAAATATTTCAGTAGAAATGAAGTCTTACTGAATTCATTGAATTCTACTTATATAAGATATTAAAAAAAAGAAAATATTGATGTCTGATATGTAAATATAAAAATTTACATAGTCAACATATTTCTGCCTTGAATAGAACAGTTAAAAAATAAATCACAAGCCTGAATTACAATAATTACACATACAACAGTAAAAGGGGAAAAAATAGTGTATACTTAACTCATAAAAATCAATAAGAAAATGATCAGCAAATCAAAGATAATAAGTAAAATACCTTAATAAACAATTCACAAATAAATACAAATCATTTTCAAAAGTGCTAAAAGCTACTCAATTACATTGAAAACATTTCAATTAAATTGTACAAATTAAATGAAATTTTTGACTTAAAAAGATTGCCAAACACCATAAATGTTTATCAAGCATAAGTTGTTGATAATATGGATAAACAGATATTCTCATAGATTGTGGGCAGGACTGTATTACGTGAAACCTAAATCAATTGCATTTTGACAATAAGTATGATGATCAACAGTAAAAACATACTGATTGACTCCATAATTCCAATTCTAGAAACTCATTCTTGCACATATACAAAAACATTGTTATTGCATAATTAAATGTCATAGAAAAAGATTGGAGTCAACATGAAGTGAATGGGATATACGAATTTTAGTAAAACTCTTTTAAGGTATACTTTACAGTATGAGGATAGCTGCGAGATAGTTCCATATGGTCTGATATAGATAGATCATGAAGATGCTAAATGATAAATTGTAATGTTTTATGCACAGAGACATATACACACATATAAAAGTAATATCCTTTTATTTCCAAAAAGTATCCTTTATGAATCTTAAGACAGTGTCAGTGAATTTCTGCAGTGGATTCCTACACATACTATCTATGCAAATTATCGTACAAAGCCCCAGAAGATTTTTATCCAGATTACCTCCCCAAATTCATCTCTTATGACTCTCATTCTGCTTGAGATTTTCTGTAATCTCTCAAATATACAAACTGCTTTTCCAACTCCTTAGTTCCACTGTTCTATTACACATGTTCATTTCAATGATCAGAAACAGTTTGCCTGTAAAACAATTATAAATACTGAGAAAAGGTCTATTGTAAACTTAATGTTTTATTTATTCATCCAACGGACAAATAATTATAGAATACTTAAATTGTGTCAAGCTTTTCCAATAAGATAGAACCAGTCATCACAGAAGATCTACTAACTCATTTAATCTCAGGGTTTCCTCTAAGGGGCCACATAATCAGAGGACAGAAATGATGGTAGTGACTGAGGAATTGCCTTTTCACCATTAGTCTCCTAGTTTTACAGATGGAGGTATTCCTCTTGAAGTTAAGAGATGACTGAACACATCTAAAAATTTCTTTGATTTTCTCATGTCAAGTTTATCATATAAACCATGACCAGCAATGTTTTCACCTATTTTCCCTCTTGTTTAACACTAATGCTAAACTTTTTTTGAGGAATTCAGCAAGTTGACTATGACATCTGCTTATATATGTCTCTCTCTTAATTCAGTTCTTTACTTTATGTCATAAAAATTAAAAAGCTATATTGTATTGTTTCTTTATGTAAAGCATGTTATTAATAAGCAGCCAAAACAGATACTTTTATTTTACTCAAAGTGTCTATCACACTCATATTTAAGGAATATATATATATATAATATGTTAAAATAAAACAATTTCTTAGACCACTGTAATTATATTTTCCAAATGAATTTGCTAGACCTTAAATAAATGGCCGTCATAATTCTGAGTCATAAGTTTGCACATCTGTAAATAAGACTAATGATAGCTAGCTACTGAGTGTGAATATTTAAAATTAATGAGCTAAAGTATTTGAAAGCATATATAGTACAGTGCTTGGACAAAAACAAATGATCAATCTTTGTTTTGTTATAGCATATCTGAAGCTTCAGGTGCTACCTACTGGCATGTATAAGGTGGTATTCCTCTGAAATGCAGAAGAACCTGATGAGAAAACTTTCCACTGATTCCTTTTAAAACATACAAAAATATTTATGAAATGAAAATAAATAATTGTAAGAACATCTATCCTTTGTTGTGCAAAACTATGCACCTGATGCTATGTGAATGCATATATTATACATATTTAATGTGAGAATATTTAATGTATCAAAATTATTGTGTCATAATTTATCTTTAAATTACAAGTATTGTTATCCTAATTTTAGCTGAACAAACTAAAGCTCAGAATATTTTGTTATTTTTATCCAAACCACACATTATTAAGGGACAGAACTGGAATTAGAATCTAAGTTTGATTGATTTCAAAGCACCTGTACTGCCCATGGAATTTTCTTCACATTTTCAAGTGATACAATTTCTTATGAAATAGATATTCCCATTATTGCATATTACTTGTGGAAATCATACTGTGCAATTGTGTGGATATCTATTTCATAGGCAATTATATCACTTAATTTAATAAAGTCTCGTATCTACATAAAAAGGTAACACATAATGAGGGAAAAAAATCTACCAACTTCGTTTAAAGGTAATTTAAAAAAATTACATTTCCAATTTCTTGCCTATCTCATTAAATTCGATATGGTATAACTAGCTGTACTTGAGAATTTGAAAGGACTTTCAATGCATTTTAAACATCATGCTTTAGGACTAGTAAAACATTTCTTGAAACAGTTATGGAAGTACTTAAAAGATACATCTACTCTCCAATAGGGCAAGCATCACTGGACATTTTATTCCTTCTAACCCCAATCTTTATCATTGAGTCCTGCTATTGGAGTATATTTAAAGCTGCTAATTGCTTAATTATATTTACTTGGATTTTCCACAAAATTTTAAAGGAGCATCTATATATAAAGATGCTGCTAGAGGAATTACATAAGTAAGATCAAGAAGATGCAACACAGAGAAAAAACTAATTTTAGAACCATTGTGAGATTATTGTTGGTCAAAAATAATATATATTACAGTTATTTTCTTCCAATGATGATGAATTCATCATTTATTTCTTCACTTTGCCATAACAAGTTTTACTTTATTTTTATTAACACTTAATTTATTCTGCCTTGAAATATTATTAGTTATGTTATAATTTTATATCCAATTTACATGTAAAAACTAATTCCTTGGTTCAATTATTGATTATGTTTTCAACAATTATAGAGCACTTATATTATGTCAGGTGTTATGCTATGAGGTGGATATACAATCGTTAGAAAAACAGAAAAAAAATTTCAGGAAAAATAACCTGCCTACATTTACCTTATATCCTTGTAATAGAGCCAGGCAATGAACAAGGGAATGAGTTAATAGGGAACATGCAGTCTCTTATAAGTTCTCTTAAGACAACAAAACAGGGGACAGTGTCAGAAAATAAGAAAGCTACTACGGATGAAGTAGTTAGAGAAGGGCATTTTTAAAAGGTGATATTTAAACTAAGATACAAAGGATGAAAGTTGCTACCATAAAAAGTACTATTCCAACTTTGAAAAGATCAAGGCACAGAATTATCACTGTGAATGGGGGGAAACAAGAAAGGGAGAGACTACAAAAGCAGGGGTTGCAAACATGCACCTCACTGTACTGCAGGACATTGCAGTGCTTGATAAGGAATTTGGGTTTTATTTTAAGTTCTTTTAAAGTGGGAGTAAATAATATTGCCCAAGCATTTATTTTTTAATTAAGGAAGTCCTCCACCTCACCAAACATCTCAAAATTGAGGAAGAAGAGCTTCTTCGTAAGAATTGGTATGGAATCATCTGTGCTGCTGTGCTAGTGAAAGAACGTAAAAGACTACCACTCTTTTATGTTTCAGAACTGAGCACAATGTCTGTTGTAGAAATTATTCAGTAAATTCACATGCTTATAAATATAACTCTAAGATATCAACTGAGATAATTTTCCTCTACTCTCATTTTCTTGTGATACTTAATATCTGCTTTTTATCCTATGTGTAGGGCAAACAAAGACAAAAATTCCCTTCAGTTTTGTAGAAAGAAATGTCTATAGGATAAAACAAAAGAACTCTGAGTGCTTATGCCCAGACTATAATAAACATCATTCCAAAACCTTTTGAAGGCACCCTGTACATTTTATTAGTTTCCCACATATTGAATAGTTTCCCACATATTGAATAGTTTCCAAACATAAAATTGAAGAAACTATATTTCCAAGTCCTCCTTGCCTCTAGGATATAAACATGTGACTTGGGTTCTGGCTACCAGGTACACATGTTCAAAATCTTGTATTGGAAATTATTTATACCAGGCTGGGGGCTAGTCAAAGCTCAAAAGAGCCAGGGAGGTGCTGAGGTCAGGGAGAGTGGTAGCAGCTTAACCAATTGGCCAGTGCTTAAGTTTCCTAATTGCCAAAACAAACACCATGCAATGAATGAGTAGAAGAATAAGGTAGTTATAAATACAGCCTATGACTATATGACCAGTTAGAGAAACAAGGACTAAAATAGTCATGAGTGGATTTCCTTGATTTGTTATGAATATTTTTGTATATATATAAAGCAAATATATTTGTTTTCTTTCCTATCTTATCATCTTATCAAATAACATAAGTTGTATTAACTTTATGTCAGAGTATTTAAGTTATAGGATATCAAGTTTTAAAGTGTTTTCTGGACTTGCAAGTACTAAGACTTGCACCCTCTTATGGGAAAAAAGTTAATGTGTTCCCAGTTGTAAACAGGGAAACAGAATATTGTCAGTTGAAAATATGTCAGTGTGGTAGTTTGAAGCTGTATGTACCCCAGAAAAAACATATTCTTAAATCTAAGATAATTTTAACAAGAACTATGATTCTGACAATAAAGGTTGTCAAATAAACTTGCAATGAATTCATTTAAATGGGCTATTTTTATAAAGATAAATAATTTCCTGCCCGAGTCGTTCCTCCATAGGTTTATATGCCACCATAAAAGTAATTTTGCCATGTAGTGTTCACTTGGTGCTGATCAGAGAAATTATCTTCTCTTCTTCTAATGATAAAGGGATCCAGTCATTTTATATGGTTGTGATTATTTCCCAAAGTAAACTTTTGCCCCATACTACCTCATAGCACTTCTCACAACTGTGTTTCTGAGATTGTTGATAAGGAGTTTAACATGGGAGTTATGATAGTACAAAACACAACCACAGCTTTACCACGGGAAAGGTGGTAAGTAGGCCCAGATACATGAACATGCAGGGCACAAACAACAAGATGACCACAGTGATGTGACAGTACAGGTGGACAGTGCTTGGAAACTCCCCCATGAGATCTGACATGTTTGTAGGAAGACCACCTAGGAGACCATCAAAACAGGAAGTTTAGCATATAGCTGAACCTGATATTGGCAGCAACAGCAACCAAAAGTATAGGTGCCCCTGGAGGCTAGTTTCCACAAAGCGTGTGAGTCACAAATGAGGTACTCTATGACATTGGGGCCACATAAGGGCAGACATATTGTGAAGAGGCTCTCATTTTAGCATGGACCAAGCCTGTAGCCCAGGCCTGCTCTTACCAGAGACCACAACTTGTCATCACATGATGGCTGTGCAGAGCAGGAGATGGCAGAGAGCTACATAGTGATGTTAGGCCATTGGTGTGAGAAAGATGATCTGAGCAGTTCCGAAAAGATGCTTGGCAAAGGCTGGAGTCATACATTACCTGAAAAAGACAATTTTTCTTACAGCAAGTGTATTATCTGGCATTTTATTGGTCATGGATGAAGAACAGCAGCATTAAATATAAATGTAAGTAAGACAGGAAGAAAATGTAAAGTACTACTGAAGAGAATAAAGGAAAACGGCTAATTCAAAGAAATGCTTGCTTAGTGAATAAGAATTCTTAAGTCTATAAAAGTATAAACCCTACCTAAATTAATCTTTGTAAATAAAATCTAATTGAAAATACAAACTGAACTTTGAACTGTGACTACACTAGCTTATTTTAAATTTATATTTAATTTAAAACATAAGAATATGCTCAATTCATAAAAAGAATAGAAATGAGTGATTACTCATTATCAGATATCAAGATGTACTATATGTGGCTCAAGCAGTTGAGCGCAAGCTTCCTACATACGATGTCCCCAGCTCTGGTACCTCAAAAAAAAAAAAAGTATGATAGAGCAAATGTAATTATATTGTGTATTAAGTGGAACATTAAAAAAAAGATTAATGGCACAAATTAGAGACCTTGGATTTGAAATCAATGGTTAAAAGGTAATCATGCAACTATAAAAAACAGCCATTCTAAAAAACAACTAAAATTCAATTGTTATCAAATTCCTTAAATCAAGACAAATTCCAGATAGATCAGTATTTGAAATGTAAAAGATATCAGCAGAAAACATTTGAAAAAAAAAAATGAAAGGCAAAAAACAATGTGGAAGAATATTTGATAAAAGAGAAGTAAGGAAAATCTTCCTAAGTAATATATAACAATGACATATAATTTTGATAAATCTTTATGTAAAAATTAAAAAAAATCTACCTGACCAAAGAATTTATACATAGCATAAAAAGTTAAAAATAAACAACCTGGAAATATAATAATTACATTTTATAAAAGAAACAGGAATAATTTAATTAGTACATCATAAAAATCAGTATGGGTAATATTGACAGTGAAGAAAATAGGTAAAAGGTATTAACAGACAGTTCACAGATAAAAAATACAAATAATTTTAAACATATGAAAAGTTACTCTAATCTAAAGGATCTCAATTAGAGAATACAAAATAAAAACAATTTTAATAATTCATCATATTGTCAAATACCATAAATGTATATCAAATGCTGGTTGTTGAGAATGGGAATAAACAAGTATTTCACAGACTGTTGCAGGATTGTGATTAGTACAACCTCAAGAATGGCAATTTGGCAATCACTTTTAAAATAAACATTTCAAATAAATGTAACAATTGATGGAAAAATCCATTTCCTGGGACTCATATTTGTATATTTTCAAAAATAGAGATATTTATTGCAGAATTGTTGCTCATAGAAAAAGACTGGAAACAATATGAATAACTGGAAACCTTAATTTAGTAAATCTCTTTGAGGTCTTTATGCAATAAGAGGCTAAGTGAAAATAATTAGGAGTACATGGACATGGGCTAATATGGAAATAGATTCAAGAGGTTTATGAGTTAAAAGTAAAATTTACGCATTCAGACAAAATGCATATACATATATAAATATTCTATTTCTTAAGATTATTACTTGAAGAAACTTAAGAAACAGAGGAAAGTGTTTGCCACTGTGTAAGAGCTTTGTGACTCTAGTTATGGATGGATAGGAGATTGACATCTTACTTTATGCCAGTTTGGGTGTTTTCTATGTTTACTATTTATTATTATTATTATTATTTTTTACATCAGATAATAGATTTTAATTATTTGTGCATTTTAAAATATATTGTTTTTTGCTTTAAAAAATAATCATTTTATTCATGGGAAGACCCAGAGCACTCTAATACATTTTCTAATACAATACAACAGAAAACAGTCTCAATTGCACTTATACATGGAAGGAAAAATGTTTTTAGCAAAGGCTAAACAATCAAAATATTGTGACTTATAGAAATTTCTTTTCCTAAATTATATGGAAAGGAAATGATGAAAAAGTATATTCAACTGAATGAAGCAAACAAGAATCTTTGTTTCAACTGTGATCTGAGGCACTGACAGAGATCAATTATGAAAACTACTTAAGGTTCCCTTCATAGAGCTGAGGTAGCACAGATCAGTAAGTCACCTTAATGGTTCTATAAGGCACCACTGGTTTTGTGTGATGTAATGATAGCATCTATGATCTATAGACATACAGAAAAAAACTGAATATGGTATACAGATTTTTCTTCCACTTCCTCTGAGTTTATATTGGATTCACACTATGCTTTAACTTGTTGTTCAAGTCTTTTCTCAAATCTATTGGAAGATTCCTCCACAAAGTGCCAAATGCTAATTGTTCCTTTATGGATGTCCCCACACTCAACTGAGCCCAACTTAAGGCCTTGATTAGAAAAGATGTGTTTTTCCTGTGGCAGTTATTTTCAAATAGATTCTTCCCCCATATCTCTGTGATTTCTTTTTAAGGTATCAGTAAAGATCTCTGTTTCTTCTTGGTGTTTCCTAAAATCCTTCCATATTTGAATTACTTCACATGATTTCTTACATGTGTGTGTATATATATTCCCTCGTAGAAGAAGAGAGGTGAAAACCTAGTTGAAACATTCCAGGATCACAGTGACCATTCTTAGATATGCCATGTAATGGAACAGAGTCTTCATTAGGTCAGGATCATTCACTTTACTAGAATTTTCCTTCCAGAGCTCAGGTACACATCAACCATTGCTGTCTTCATAAGCATTGTTCTCAATCTTTCTTATAATCACAGAACATGATCCAACAATTGATATTAACCATTAATACCTCTGAGTCTCTACCATTTCTGTTTCCTTTCATTAAATACAGCATTTCTTGCATTTCTTTAATTCTTAATGTAATGATACTTCTCACTGGCTGGTCAAGAAATGAGCTACATTATATAATGTTCCATCACTGAATAGCAAAGAGTTTTGTAGTTATGCCAATGTGCTCATATAAAAGCTATCAAATTGGCTATTAAAATATGTTTTGCTTAGGGGCTGAAGTCTCTATTCAGACCCCCACCACATAGGCAGGGGAGCTGAAGTCTATTCTTCAGACCCCCTCTGTTGGGATAGCTTCCCAATAAACTTCCTGTCTGCAAAAATATATATAATATATATATGTTCTGCTTAAAGGGCACTCAAACTGTCATCCTAGACAATTATAAAATTCCATTCGGTGGAGACAGTAATGATTAACAGAAATTAACAAAAGTACCAGAAACATGCTAGTAAATACTAGTTCATACATTCTACTGTTCATCTGTAGTATCTTTCATAAACAGAGCTTCTATACAATAAACTTATATGTAATCCTCACTCTTCCTACTCATAAACTTCAAATACATTCATCTTTTCCACCCATTTCTTATCTTCTAATATGTTTTTCCACTTAATGGGTAGTTTTCAAATGTCATTATGAGTGGAACTCTATCTTCCAATTAAATCTGCAGGTCAACACAGTCTGAAAATCACTGCTCTAAATCATTCATGAAAGTTGAAGTAAAGATATTTAAGAATTTCCTTGGTCTTTCCTTTTTTTTTTTTTTTTTTTAGGAGGATTGAACCCAGGACCTTGTACCTGGGAAGCAGGTGCGCAACCATTGAGCGAAGCTCCCCAATGAGAGCTGTTTTTTCATTTGTTTGTTTTGTTTTTAGGAGGTACCGGGGATCAAACCTGGGACCTCATACATGAGAAGCAGGCTCTCAACCACTTGAGCCACATCTGCTCCCCTTTCCCTTTTTAAAAAACATTTCTTGAGTACACTGGGTTTTACACCTCAGCTCATTAATAGAATAAAAGCACAGCACCTTACATATAGTAAGCATTAAGTAGTTGATTGATTTCATGTTTCCTTTTTTTATACTATTCAAAAGTGCACATTAGTATAAGATTTAGTCATGTAGTCACATAACCAGGTAATTAAAGTGAGTTTTTAAAATATTTAACATATGATAGAAAAAATTTCTAAAAATTATCATTGCTTCATAAATATAAATTGCTTTAGTCAGAGTCCAAAAATGATCAAAAAAGCACATTACAGTCTCACTCAAGAAAATAAAAAATCACTCTGTAGTTATTCTGAGAAGTAAGGCTATCTTCTTGCGCAAGGACTCTGTTGCTATACTTTGGATTTTTCAAAAATCCTCAATTATATATACTATGCTAATATGTCAAACCTGCCTGTTTGAAAGACAAGGGGGGAAAATCAGGTCAATTTTTAGCTTTTGTCATGATTTGATTAGAAAGAATCTACAAAAAGCAAAATATGAAAAAATTTTTTTCTAAAATTAGCCAATTTGTGCTTTTCAGGATATTTCCTCACATTTTATGAACCTCCTTCCAGATAAATGGAAGTCCTTTAAACTGACTTTTTAAAAAATAAACCTATGCCTTCTATAACCAACCCTGTGCTTAGCTTTATAAAAGGCATCCCTGTTCTTCTATGTTCCTTACTGGCTGAACAGGCAGTACCAGGTGTAAATAGGGCTCCACAGCCCACTCAATTTGTCTGAGTCCATGGGGTTGAAGGAGCTGGGAGTGTAAGAATTAGTAAACCTGGCCCAGAGCAAATCCCTCACTTTTTCTTCAGTTTCCCTTGGGCCTACACTTGCTTCTAATGTTTCTTCTTCTAGTAGAACAGTCAGGACCAGGGCTACATCTTTAAAAGCTGCATTCTCATGATCACAATACTTATAGAAGATCAAGGTGGAGCCTGCAGGAAGGGATTCAAAGTGGTGTACCACAGCAGCCTTCCGGCCATTTTCAAATCCAGAGCTCAGTTCCAGGTCAACCAACAGCTTGACTGTGTCACTGTCCTGCAAGGTTCTTCCAGCCCCATCAATGTGAATAGCGGAGACTTTCTGGGAAGAGGTATAGGCATCTGCAACATAGTGACTCAGGCACTTCAGTGTCTCTCTTCCTTCTCGAGCTGCTGTAAATATGATGGTGGCTGGCTCTGTGGGGTTTGAAGCATTGAGGTGCTTCTGTAGAAACTTACGTCCTCTCTGCCAGAAGAAGGAACTCTGGCCTGGAAATTTATCCTTCATTTGGTTGAAATGAACCAAGAAGGACTCCAAAGCTGGATTTTTGGTTACTTGCTGGGCCTGAGAGGAATAGTAGCTATTAATAGAGCCTAGTACAACAAAAATCAGAACCATAGCCAGGAAAGCAAGAAAGATGGACCCATAGCTCTGAAAATCCTTTTATTAAGCTTTCTTATGTCCTGTGTACTCTCTTTGTTTTCTTCCAATTTTTGTGTTTCTTGTTGATGACTTCCAGCTTCTGGCACCAGCAGTAGCCTCCTCAGTGTGTCCTGGCTCTCCATCCCTGTACTGGAATGACCAGGACCCTGGGCATCCTGGGAGTCTGGAGCAGGTGGCTCCTGTGAAGCTCCAGTTCTGTCATTCGCTTTCTCAGGGATGTCTGCAGAGCTGCTCCCTAAGTATGCATCTGCTCTTTCTACCTTGTCACTTGAAGAACAGTTAGGATCTGGATCCAGGGGTTCTTCACCCATACTTTCTGGAAGGAGATGCCCTTGTTCTCCATCCGGAAAACTCCTGATGTTCTCATGCTCTGTTTTATCCTTTGGATATTTCCCATCAATTGTTTCATTGGGACTTTCTGATTTATCACATGTATCTGCACTTCCTGGACCTACTGCCTGTACCTCTTGGTGGTCTTTGTTAAGATCAGAGGCAGGGTTTGGGGTCTGAGCTTCTTCAGTGGCACTTGCTGTGACTGTGGTCTCCTGTGCCTGAGAATTTATTGATTGGTCATTTTCCAAATCCTTTTGAAAGTCCGCTTGAGGATCCCTAAGTCCACTGTCGGTCATGTTTGTGTTCTATCTCCTTCACAGTTTGGAATAATTTTTGTTAGTGCCTGGTTTTCCTTCTGAAGATGTCTTGTTTTCTTCTTGTCCCAGGTCCCAGCAGACTCATGCTTTCCGTGGACCGAGGAAACAAGGCATATATACAGTGACTTCGGTCTCGGCAGCGGAGGCAACCGCGTCTCCAGGAAGCCGTGGAGATGAAGACATGAAGAGCTACCCGCCTTCAGCAGCAGCACTCTCAGCAGCAGATCTCACAGCAGCCTCTGCTACAGCTGTCTCCGGTTACGACCAGGAGAGGGTTACGGGATTCTCAGTCCTCTGAAGGTGAGGATAACAGAGCTAACAGTCAGAGCCGGCCAGCCAAGGAGTGCGCACAGGGACCCCACTATTTATTATTTTTAAAGTTTCAAGTTTTTAAAAAATGTAAGTATTAGATGCATTAAAACCATGTGTAATGCAACTGAAATTAAAGAAAAAGACCAGTCTATATAGCATCAAATATTTTAAATAGTATAATAATACACACACATGACAAGAATTTAAAAACAAATATATAACTGAGAAACAGTATTAAAGATAATGCAGGAATTAGTTAAAATCACTGCAATTATGAAATTTGAAATCAATATTTCATTGCATATTATTTTTGACTCGCTGCAATATATTCATAATGCCTTTCTAAGTGGAGTGTCAAACAAGACAGTATTGAGCTTACCTTCTATTGATAATATGGACACTGCAATCAATAGTCCAGTCAAATCTCTAGTTTTAATAATTGCTTTGAAGGAAATGAAAAGGTGCATTAGTGTTAAGGTAACTTCTGGGTCCCAAGAGGATGTTTACTAAAGCTAAATGATTCTCCTCATGGAAGGCAATGCATTCATTTATCTCCTGATATGATTTTCTTCTCCACAGCTTCTTCATAACATTTGTCATCTCTGAATTTCTCAGAGTATATATTAAAGGGTTTAGCAGGGGTTATGACTATATAAAAGAAGCTTAATGATTTGTCAATAGAGAAGTTTCTAGCAGTCATTGCATACATGAAAATACATGGAACAAAGAAGAAGACAACCACAGTGATATGGGAACCACAGGTGGAGAGGGTTTTCCTCCTCCCTTCCTGACAAAGGTTCTTTGGGTGCAAAATTATACCATAAGAGATGAGTAAGAGCAGAAACACCACATTGCAGATCAGCCCTCCATTAGCCACCACTAAGGGTCCAACAACATAAGAGTCAGTATAGACAAGTTTCAATAAGTGGTACATGTTACAGAGAAAATGATCAATGACATTGGGATGACAGTAGGGGAGCCCATGAAGAGAGATCATTTGAATGACTGAGTGCAGAAAACCCCCAATCCAGGACACTATTAGCAGCACAACACACACGCATTGCCTCATGATAATCAAATAATGCAAGGGCTTACAGATGGCCACGTAGCAGTCATAAGCCATGACCAACAGAAGAAAGACCCGCGATCCACCTAAGAAGTGCTCCAAAAAGAGCTGGATCATAAAAGCTTGGAAGGACATGGTCTTTTGTCCAAAGAACAAGGCTAAAATCAACTTTGGGGAAATGACTGAGGCATAAATGACATCCACAAATGATAACCTGACAAAAAAGAAGTACATAGGTGAGCCCAGGGACTTACTGACAGTTACAGTCACGACAATGAGTAAGTTGCCGACCATTGTCAAAATACAGAAGATTGACAAGATAATAGGAAGTGCTTTCTGTTCCTTCTGTGCCCAGGAGGACAAAATAAGTCACATTTTTCCTTGGTTCCATATTCTTTTATAGGTATTGATTTCAGATTTTAGAAGGAGTTTATAAAACAGTGAATGTATTTTAAATTTATTATAAGAATATTCTTTCTTTTTTATTCATTCAATCAAAAAATTTGTAAGCATCTGTTTCTGTCAAAACAAATATGAACATTTTAATTACAAATTTGAATAAGACTTAATTCTCTGCTTTCAGTGATTTTATACATAGTAATAGGATCAGACAATGCAATGTACTATTACAAATATCTTCTTGTCATGATATGGGTGCATATTGGAGGAATATCTAAATATACCTTAGATCAGGGAAGAGTTCCTAGAGGAAGCTTGTTTTTGGCTTCTTTAAAAGAATTGATAATTGGCTAGAACAAGAGAGGATGAGAAGGGAATTCTATGAAAAGGTGTCACACACGGAATACTAAAGACTCCCACATACCCAACCTCCCTCCGCCTACCCCTTCCCATATTAAAACCTTTTTTTTCTTTATAATGGATGTTAGCATTGTTATAACAGCTGAATTCTACCAAACATTCCGAAAAGAACTAACACCAATTCTACTTAAGCTCTTTCAAAAAATAGAAGTAGAAGGAATATTGCCTAACTCATTCTATGATGCCAAAATTACCCTCATACCAAAACCAAACAAAGATACCACTAGAAAGGAAAATTACAGACCAATTTCTCTAATGAACCTAGATGCTAAAATCCTCAA
>JAQZBX010038135.1:0-23518 GCA_029593785.1 Cabassous unicinctus | reverse complement strand
TCGTGTCACTGCTCTCAGTTCTTCTGGGTATATACCCAGGAGTGGTATTGCCGGGTCACGTGGCAAGTCTATAATCAACTTCCTTAGGAACTGCCAAACAGTCCTCCACAGTGGCTGTACCATTCTGCATTCCCACCAACAGTGAAGCAGTGTTCCTATCTCTCCACATCCTCTCCAACACTTGCAGTTCTCTGTCTTTTTAATAGTGGCCATTCGGATAGGTGTGAAATGATATCTCATTGTAGTTTTGATTAGCAGCAGCGCATTTATGATTCTTTAGCTTCTCTCAGATTCTCCACTTCCGTCCGCTGTCCCCACTCTTCACCTCCTCGAGGCCCTTCCCTTCTCCAAGCACATTGACATGACACCCCCACCCCACCCCCGAATCCTGGGGAGGCCTAGACTCAGTGGAGCCTGCAGGGAGGAGAAGAGTTATACAAGGAAATCTAAGTAAAGAGAACAACTGAGATTGAGCTTCCTGCTAGCCAAGGAAAAAGGGCAATGGGGTGATTTTAATAGATTTTATTAGCCAATAAAAGGAAGCATAGCAGTGTATCAAAGTAGAGATACCATTAAGCAGTTGGGGGTTTGCCCAGCTGAAATAAGAATTCCAAAAGCTTCCGAGGTTCTCTGAGACTCGCCCAGTATGTAATTGTGTAGGGCCACGTGCCATCTGTTTCTGTAAGGAAAATGCATGTTTGCTGATCCAGATATGGGCATAGAAACCAATTATGTAATACAAAAAACTTAGATTTACCTGACAATGGTAATTCTGTGCAGAGGAACCCAAAATTTCACTCAGTAACATAGTATTGTGATATTACAGGACAATAGATCTGACTCCTTCCACAAACCAAACGAAAACTCTCATAGAAACACATTCTTCACTTGCACCAAGATATCCCTCAGACATTGTTCTGTTGTGAGAAAATTTGGGGATGCACACGTAAACAACGAAAGGGAAAGAGTTCAGGGAATCATCGCCGTTATCAATTAGCTATTGCCGTGTAACAAACCAGCCCCAAACTCTCTGGCATTAAACAACGAGTGTCTGTTTCTGCACACGTCTCCAGGCCAGCTAGGGGTCGCGGCTCTGGGATCTGTAAGATGCCTTCACGCCCCTGCGGTCAGCTGGCAGCACCTGGGAGCCGGCCGGTCTTGGAAGCTGGTCTGTGATGGTAGGAAGCCTGGGGCCTCTTCCCACGCCCTTTCTCAGCCTCTCACGGGCTAGCTGGTGACTGTCCTCACAGTGGGAGCTCAGGGTTCCAAGAAGGCAAGCAGAAGTCCACAAAGCTTCTTTCAAAAGCTTTTTACTTTGAAATAACTTGAAACTTACAGGACAATTGCAAAAATAATAACAACGCCCACACAGAGGACTCCAACATATGCCACCCGAAATATCCAGATCCACCAGTTTTCACATTAGACCACCTTTGTCATGTCATTATATCTGGCATCTATCTAATTATCTATTTTCTGAAAAACTGAGAGCTGGTAGCAAAATGGACAGTGAATACTGCCATGCACATTTCCTTCCAACAAGGATTTTCACTTATGCAATCACTTTAAGTGCAGCTAACAAGTTCAAGAAATTTAATGCTGATATAAAGCTTATATTCCTTTTTCCATTTTTTCTTATGTGCCAAAAATGTCATTTTTTGAGCCTTTTCTCCTCCATTCTAGAGCCCACCCAGTCTCCTACATTGCACTGAATTGTCTTTCTCTCTTCAGTTTCTATTTCTTAAAATTGTGGAAACATGAACAACCCAAGCCCCTCCCAAGCCCACTGTTGGGCGGCGGGTGTTTGGGGCTTTTATGGACGCAGCAAGGGCCGTGTCCTCGGCGCTTATCCATTCCTCGGGGGGTGAACCTGTTTTAGGTGGGACCTTCCTTTTGATCAGGTCACCCATAGGGAATGGCCCAGGGGGGTCTTAATCCTCTTACTGGGGTCCTTTAGAAACAGGGTGAATGCGGAGAAAGATAGAGGAAAAAGGGCACAGAGGCGCTCAGGGAGGAACACACAGAGGCCCAGAGAGAGAAACCAGCAGAGCCTGGGAGAGAGGAAGCCAGAGGCTGGCAGGCGCCAGCATGTGCCTCCCATCTGACCAAGGGCCAGGATCGCCGGTAGCAGGTCTTCAGGGAGACAGAATCAGGTTATTCCTTGATTTGGACACTTTCTAACCACAAAGAAAATATCAGAGCACATGCAAACTCAGATACAGAAGGTAGAGCATGGTTTGCCAGAGGTGGGGGCAGGGGCAACAGGAAATTACTGCAAACTAGGGTAGAGAGAAGGGAAAGCTCTATTAGTGGATGGTGATGAGGGCACTGCAACACTGTGACTGTGACTAATCAGACTTGTTTCAGTTTGCTGAAAGTTGCCAAAAGCAGTATACCAGAAATGGGTAGGCTTTTACAATACGGGTTTATTGCAAGTCCTGTGGTCAGCAGGGGGCTTAAGTTTAACATCCCAAATCTGTGATAGTCTTGTTTGCTTTGATACCAGCTTAGCGTCAACAGCACACACAAGCTGTTCCTATACCCTATGTCCCCCCACCTTTATGGAGTTCTTGTCACAAATTATATATTTATACATTATGAGTCCAAAACCATTGCTTTATCACTGTATTGTAGTGTTTGTCTTTTAGATGTTGTAGGAAGAAACAGTGGACTTGCTAATCAAAAATACGAAAGTACTGGTGTTTATTTTTACCCATGTCATTCCTTTACTGACGATCTTTATTTCTTCATGTGGCTTTAGTAAATCGTCTAGTATCCTTTCTTTTCAATCTTCAGAACTCCCTTTAGCATTTCTTGTAGGGCTGGTCTAGTGGTGACAAAGCCCCTCAGCTCTTGTTTATCTGGGAATTTCTTATTTCCTCCCTTATTTTTGAAAGACAGTTTTGCCAGATATGGGATTCTTGGTTGGCATTTTTTTGCTTTCAGCACTTTAACTATGTCCTCCTACAGCCTTCTTGCCTCCATGGTTTCTGATGAGAAATTAGCATTTCATCTCATTGAGCCTCCCTTGAATGTGAGACATTGGTTCTCTCTTGTGGCTCTCAGAATTCTCTATCTTTGGCATTTGACAGTTTAATTATAACACGGCTATTTGTGTTTTCCCTGTTTGGAGTTGGTTGAACATCTTGGATGTGTATAGTCATGCCTTTGTTAAATTTGGGGAGTTTTCAGCCATTATTTCCTTGAGCATTCTCTCTGCCCTTCTCTCTCTTCTCCTTCTGGGACTCCCACAATGCCATACTGGTTCCTCAGGGTTCCTCAGGCTCTGTTCACTTTTCTTCATTCTTTCCTCTTTCTGCTCCTCAGACTGGATGATTTCAATCATTTTATCTTCAAATTCACTGATTCTTTCTTCTGCCAGCTCCAATCTGCTGTCTGCTGTTGAAGCCCTCAAGGAAACTTGAAATTTCTGTTACTGTGGTCTTCAGCCCGGTTTGGCTCCTTTCCCTAATTTCCATCCCTTATCAATATTCTCTTTGTGTTCATCTACCATTTTCCTGATTTCCTTTAGTTCTTTCACCATGCTTTCCTTTAGCTCCGCTGAGCCTCTTTAGAACCACGTCTTAAACGTGTTTGTCTGGACTATGCCAGGTCTGGTCCTCCTCATTGATGGTGTCTAATGCTTTCATCCTCCCCTCTGTCTGGGCCATCACGTCGTGCTTTTTGTGTGTTCTGGGACCTTTTGTTGAAACCCGGACATATTGATATTTTAATGTATTACTGCTGGAATTTAGACTCGGAAGCATCTGTTTGTATAGCTTGTGTCCAGCTAGTAGTATGACAGAGCTTTCCTTGAAACTAGGAAATAACCAAAAAAGAAGAAAAGAAGAAGAAAAAAAAAATAAAAGAAAGATAAAGGAAGAGAAAGCACCTTTCTTCGCCTGTCTTTTCAGACGGGCCTGGCTGGTGCTCTCCTTCGCCCTTCATGGCTTATCTACAAGGATGGGTGGAGAGCCGCGCTCCAGGCCGTGCTTTCTTCTCATCCTGCTTGTTGTGGACATGCATGCTTGGCACTACAGGGTTCCGAGGGTCCCCTCTTCCTTAGGAAGCCCTGTCCTCACAGTCCTGGCACTCTACTGTCTGTCCTACAGCCACTTGACTGACTGCTCTCCCAGCTTTCTGTAGGAGGCTCGGTGAGCTGCTCTCTATGCCCAGGACAAGCTCTGGGAAAGCAAGACCCTCAGGCCACCACCAGACAGACAGGGCCAGACACACGCGCTCCCAGACGTGCACGAGGGCTACTCTGCTCCCTCCGGAACAGGACCAGGGACCCGTACTGGGAGCGGGGCCAGTGAGGGCCAGGGCAGGGGCCATCCAGGGCACCACGGGAGCCCTCTGCTTTTAAGTAGCATTTTTCTTGATTCATCACTTGCCCTGATATTGCAGTCCTTTTACTGTCTTCTGTAGCTTTGAGATAGACGTTTCTGCCAGTTCTTTCTGGTTGCTCAAAGCTGCTGCGGGGGTCAGAGCCCTGAAACGTCTTCCTCCACTGTCGTGATCAGGGGTCACAAGGCTTCTTGAGGACAGACTTGGAACTGATGCACCATCACTTCTGCTACGTCCTGTTGACCAGCGAGGCACAGGGCCGTCCCATGCTCCAGGGGAGGGAAAATAAGCTTCACCTCCTGATGCAGGTGCTGCGAAAGCACATTGCAGGGGATGCAGAAACAGGGAGGGGCGAGGAGTTGGATGCAGCTTTGCAGAATCTGCCACAACGGCACGTTCATTCCGTGGATTAGCACCCAGCCATTAAAAACTCAGTCTGCATAGCAAGTTTACAGAGTTAGGAAGGCAAATAAAAGCCTGATGTGCATTTCCATTGCGCCCATATAGACACATGCAGAAAGCCTAGACGAGAGTATACAGAAATCATAGCTGATTAGGGTGGCGTAATTTGTATTTTTAACCATTTTTAAAAAAATACTCTGATGGCTTAAGATACCTGCATGCCATCTCTGCCACTTTTCATTCCTTCAATGGGATTTGGCTGAAGTACTCAGCAAATGAACGAAACAATTATGGAGGGGAAAAAAAGAAGCAAATGGCCTATTTTCCTTTTTCCTCTTTGGATAAAATGATTCAACCCCAAAATTCCATGCCAGACAATTCAGCTGACAGAGGAAATTTAGTGTGCCATGGTGTGCTTGCTATTTCTAGGGAAATGGGGCTCGGAGAGCCTGTAGAGCACAGAAGGCCTTTGCCTGTTGAAGTATTCTGCACGGGTGAGACGAGCAGATCGACGGCGGCATCCCCTCGGCCTGAGTTCCCTTCGCTCTGCACCTGTGCTCTGAGGGGCTCTGTTCTTGGGTTGGGCGCGGAATGGCCAAGCTCCCGGGAAGCACTCAGTTCAAGCCAAGCCTGGGGCTGTCTGGAAGTGGCGATGCCGTAGATGCTGATTCTTGGCCTTTGACTCTCAGGCCCGTCGTTGACCGGCACGTTGAGCTCAAGCCCGCGTGCCCTCGCCAGCTGCGATGCAATGGACCTGGGGTTCTGGTGCGTTCTCTCTAGAGCACAGGTTCTTCAGGGTTGCTCCCAGCAGGCAAACACACTGGGGAGTCATGGGGAGTCAATCAAGTTCACAGAGATGTGCCCACACCTCTGGCCAAAGCACAGCACAGAGCAGAAGTGAGGCCTTCAGAGCTGGACGGTGTGAGGGGCACCAAAAACCTCTATCGAAACGGCAAGGACTGCCATGCCACTCAGCCCAGGTCACTCCCACCGAGCAGGCTGACCCCGCAGGGGCAGGGCCGCCCTCAAAGAGCTGCAGGCGCCAGCCGCCGCCCGCACTTCTGGCCAAAAGCCTACAAATCCAGGGTCCCCACTCCCTCCGTGGCTTCGATAATTCGCTAGAATGACCCATAACTCCGTGAACACACTGTATTTGCAATTACAGCTTAATTTAGTAAAAGGACACAAATAAGCAGCAGCTGAAAGAAGAGATGCTCAGGGCGAGGTGTGGAGGGCGCCGGACGTAGCTTCTGGGTCTTCTCCATGTGGAGTCAGGAGGCGTCACCCTCGGCACAGAGATGCGTCTTTTCCATCGTGGGTGCTCATCAGAGCTGCCAGGTCCCGAGTTTCTCCAGGGCCTCATGGAGGAGGCACGGCTGATGGACTCCGCGCCCACCTGGTGGAGCCCAAGCTGCAGCCCCTTCCCCTCAGGGCTCACAGCCCCCACCCCAGGCACCTGGGTGGCCTAAGGGTGGCTCTGGTCACCTAAGGCTGCAGGTGTGGCTGCTCTCCCTGCCGTCTCATTAGCATAAGAACTGTCAGGTGAGGTCCTGGGCCCAAGGTAAAGAGCCATGAGGCTTCAATCACAGGAAATTACAAAGAGGCAGGTCACTCCCGGGAGCTGGGGGTGAGACCAGCCAGGCTTTTCCTTAAGACACGCTGCAAGGGCAATGAGCCTCTGAGGGAAGGGAGGCACAGGGGCACTAGCCGTTTGGTGGGTTTCCTCCTAAAATTGGTTGCAGAGGGGCCTCAAGGCTCCATTCTGAATGTCCCCTCCTCTGCTATCGGGGCCAGAGGATTCTTTGTCCTCCTACAGAAAGCAGGGGTGGGCGGCACCGAGGTCCCAAGAGAGTGGGAGGCGAATGGCTGTAGGTGAGAGCGCCTCTCACTGCCCTTTTCTCCCAGCCTCTTGCTTCCGTCCAGAACTCCTGGTGGAAGGAGACTTGTGGAATCTGCCCGGCCTCAGCCCCACCCCACCCAGGCCCTTTCCTTCCCGGTTTCATCCAGTGGCCCAGCTGCCACGTGCCTTCAAGCCCTCGGCTCCCTATTCCGTGGCCAAATACACCCTCACCTCTTTTGCAAGTGTAGCTTATGTGCACAGTTGTTGGAGGGATTTGCAAGTTCACAAGAGGATTAGAATCTTAAAGGCCCGAAACCCGAGGTTTGGCTTCGTTTCTGAACCTGTAACGGAGGCGCACAGAGCCGGTCTTGCAGGAGCAAGCGGGTGGGCCAAGCGGCACTTTGCACGTGACTACAGGTGACCCTTGGGGCGCGTGCCGCGTGCGAGAGGGTCAGGAGGCACGAGGCTGCCGGCCGCCTGTGGGCCCACGCCGCCCCCCCTCCACCCGCGCCAACGAAGGGTCACAGGTGGGCCGGCCGCAGGGAGTCGGGGGCCTCGTGCCGCAGACAGCCTTATCTGTCTCCGTCTCCCCGCCGGGCCGGGGCTGCGCTGCTCTGAAACCTCCCTGGCCCCCATCGCTCCAGCTGAGTCACCCCACAGGGGAGCTGTGAAATGAAAAACCAAATACAGCTTCATTTTGTGCTTCATAAGAATTTTCACACCAAAAATTTCGCAAGCTAGATTAAAAAAAACATTCTCAAATCAGGTGCTGCAGTTTAGGGCTCAGAAACAGTGGCCGTGCCTTAAAGAAGACGAGGAGGCGTCTTCTGCAGCTGCATCTGCTCCTCGTCATTCTTCCCACTTTACAGCTGGGGGAGTCGAGGCTTTGAGATGCTGAGAACCCGGCCAGAGCCAGGCTATCAGGCGGCATCCGCTGCGTTTCGCTCGTAAGCGCTGTGTCTGCAGCGAGCATCACCCCTGAACAGCCAGGAGCGAGCACGCGAGGCCAGCCCCAGAAAGGCCCCAGCACGCGTGCCAGAGGGGAGCCAGCGCGGCCACTCACGCACCCACGACCCGTGCCTACCACCCCACCGTCTTTCTTCAAGGCTCCAAAATGTGGTCCTCCCTCCTCGTGCCAATTAGGCAGGAACAGATGGCCTGTTCTACTCAATAGCTAACCATCAACATTGCCGAGAAAAACTCTGGAAGGTTTATTTCAAATATGCCAAGTGTCAGCCCCAAGGAAATTCTTTCAACAATTCTCGGGGGTGGGGGGGGTGGGGGAGAGTTTCAGTGGAAAACTGTGTGACTTTTACCAAACGCTAAGGCTGTGTACACGATCATGGCAGAACGTCTTGATGCCAGAAAAACACGGACAAACAGAGAGTAACTGGACCCATCGCTCTGACACGCCTTTATGGGTCGACAATCGGGGAGTGCGTCTCTGTGCGCTCAGAGGTGTGGGCGGCGCGTGGGCAAGCTGGCTGGCCTGTCAGAGGCCACGCTCCTCATAGTCTTAGCTGGAGTGGAAAGGATTCCCAACGGCTTCCTTGCCTCTGACGTGCACCCAGATTTTTAATGGCAGCTAGTACCGCACCGAGCAATTGACTAAGGCAATGCGCTGAGGCCCAGAAAAGCCTTTTCAGACCTCGACATTTAGATGTCTACGTTTTATGGATAGAAAGTGGATTATAATTCGAATTTATATACGGGGCACATGCCGTGCAATGGATTATCTTTTTCTTTGTAAAACTCGAGCATCCCAAACTATTGGAGGAGTTAAGCAATTTTGATCATTTGAAACTAGCTGTCAGATTTAATCTCTGCTGAAGAGACAGAGGGCAAATGCATTCTGAAGCTTGTTATATAATTTACAGATTATTTTTGCAATTTATATTCCGTCAAATAGGGTATATTAGGCTTTCAGAAAGCACGTAATGATCAATTAATTTCAGCAGAGCAATCCTGGTGGCTCTCAGGGACAGGCACGATCAGACCCTTTCCCAGCCTGCTCCCAAGGTCAAGCCGTCAATGCGGCTGATCACAGCTGCTAATGGTCTCTCCATGCCCATTAAAGAGCACTCAGCTATTCACTCTCCTCTGATCACGACATTCAAAATCTGTTCTGATGGCTCCTGACAAGCAAAAATGTATTCTCTAATCTTTAACCACATAAACAATAGCTAACCGCTCATAATTGAGTTTAAATTGATTTCAGGTGGCTTCAGAGAAAAGCAATTTCTACAACAGATTAACCTCTTAATTAAAGTATATTAAGAATACCGTCAGGTGTAGAAATTCTGCTGCAGAAGAAAATTATGCCTCCTTGGCATTCATTTCTGAAAGAATTGCTGTTCTGTTCCGGGGTAACAAGCTGCTTATTCCTGCCTCACTGGGTCGGCGTCAGCCTGTTTCTACCTTCAAGGCACCCGTCACAGCGTGGGAGGGGGCATTAGGAGGGGAGGGCCCTGAAACAGGCACCCTCCACGCCACAGTGTTGTCTCTGTACTTAAATCTTCAGAAACTGATTTTTCCCAAGGAACGGGAATCTTCTGAAAAACCACAGACTCCCTCAGATGCGTGAGGAACCAGGAAAAGCATGGGCCACCTCCGCAGGGCTCCCAGCCCAGGTTCTTCACGCAGTTTAAGACTTCTGCCCTCTGAGGCCCTGCAACTCCTCAGGTCCTCAGACCCCCGCTGCCCAGAAGTCCTTAGAGAAGCAGAGTCTCAGGCCCCGCCCCAGCCTGCGGGGAGAGCAGCCTGCAGCGAGGTCTCTAGGGCACGCACCTGGGGACGTTCAAGGAGCCCTGCTCCAGGAGGCTGGCAGGACGCTCACCCTCCCAGGCTGTCAGTCGGGAACACTGGGCGGACCAGGGCTGGTTTCCACCTGTCTTCTGTCAAGAACGTCCCCTTCCTATATTCCACCCCGTGGGGCACAGAAGGAGTTGGTTTGGCATCAAGCCTTTCCCTGAGGCCTCAGTTAACCTGGCTCGTTTGCTCTCTTGGGTGCCGAGAGCCTCTTTGGCCCTGGAATTGGCCCCGCCTGTTACCCTGACCCTGGAGTTCAACCTGCATTTTGATGCTGCCCACCTGGTTCCAAGACACCTACCTCTTGCTCTTACCTGCCCAGTCGTAGGTTTGTGTGTTGCCCTCTAACCTAGCTGGCAGGTGTCAGCCTCCAGCCCTCCTTAACGTGGCTTGCAGTTGTTAAAAGAAGTCACGTACAAATGGAGTTGGACCAGTACTGAGGCATCAAAAGTAAAACGGGTTTTGTGCAGCGACTCTCAGCCCTGGCTGCATAATCAGAATCCCCTGGGGACACTCACTTTTGCAATGCCAGGGTCCCATCCCAGATCAGTGAATCAGAATCTCATGTCCTGAGCAGAGGCAATTGTGAAAATCTCCCAGGTGACTCTCCATGCAGCCAGGGGTGGGAAGCACCGGCTTATAGGAACTTCTGCGCCCCCACGGTGCCCAAGCTCACGCCCCTGCTGTGCTCCAGTCGCAGCTGGCTCCGCGTATTCTCAGTTCACCTTCCCAGGTGGAGTCGGTCTTATTCACTGTCACTCAGTGTCCCTCTTGACACAAAATAGCAGTTAGAAATTAGGGAAGGGGTGTGTAGAGATTCTGTGTGTATTAGTGGGGGTGGGGATATGTGCCCGTTTGAGTCTTTCGTGGACCCCAGAAAATGCTGCTCTTAAAGCCACTCCACTTCTATGTGTGTGAACCTATTGTAGATGGGACCTTTTGATTAGATTCAGTTAAGGGACCTTCCTTTTGATTAGATCACTTGAGTAGGATATGACCCAGGGCGGTTCTTAATCCTCTTACTGGAGTCCCTTATAAATGGGAGACTGAAAAGCTGCAGACAGAGGAAAGCTGCCAAGACAGACAGAAAAACTCCTAGAAGCTGAGAGGAGCCACTGAAGCCAGAAGCTGAAAGCAACGAGGCCCAGAGGAGAGAGGAGAGGCGAGCGGACGCCGCCGTGTGCCTGAGTGCACCCAGCTGCAGCTCGGTGAGGCAGCGTCTCCTGATGAGGCCTGATCTGGACCTTTCACCACCTCAGAACTGTAAGCTCCTGAGTTAGCAAATCCCATCATCAAAGCCAGCTCATTCCCGCAGACGCTTTGGCAGCATTTAGCAAACCACAGCAGGGCGGCGGGACCTACATTCTCAACTGCAGAGCTAGGACTGCAAAGGAAAGTCTTCCCAGAATGGATATTCAACCAGCCCCTTCCACCGTCCCCGCCGCAGTTGCAGGGCTGGTGGAGAAGAATCATAGATAGTGAGGAGCTACCGATCAGCTCAACCCCCTCCCAGCCTTGACTTGAAGGCACACAGAGCCATCTGCAAACATTCCAAAAAGGAAAAACACCCCCAACTCTGCATGTCCTAAGTGGCAGTTCTAACCCTCTTCTGAGCCTTGCCGAGTCTTTGGAGGTAAAGCAGAGGATACGACCAGGTGCTCTGGAACACGGACAAGTGGATGCACAAGGTCCAGGTAGACTGGAGAGTGGGACTCCTAGCCCATGCTCCCCCTGGAAGGCACTAAGCCTGCACTGGAGGCAGGTGAGCACACCTGCCCAGGTTGGAGGTGAAGGAGATGTGCCTACTCTGCTGGACTGACCTTTCTTTTCATGGGCCAGGAACTCTCAACCACTGCCCAATTTATACCAGTGCTTCTCAATGTGTCCTCCAGACAACCAATGAGCAGCACCTTGGAACTTTTTAGATGGCAAATTCTCTGGCAAAGGGCCCCATGCCAGACCTACTGAAAGGGAAACTTGGGGGTGGGCCCAGCCACCTGTGATGTAAGATCTGTTCAGGTGGCTCTGACGTGTGCTCATGCTGAAGAACCCCTGCTTTATTCTATGCTTACTTAAGGCTTGCTTCTCGGTGGAGAGACTCCTCCTCAGTAGTCTTTTCTCCGGGTGTGGAGGAGATGTTAAAAATGCCTGTCCCTATTGGTGCAGAATCACTGCTGGGTCACTGCCATCTCCTCAACAGACCCTTCTGAGCTCCTGCCCTCTGGTCTCCATGCCTGGCACCCTGTTGAACCTGAATCAGCTGCCTCCTGCTTACTGCCCTGGCTTGTGCCAAGGGTCTGGGGTCTGCTCCTCTCTTAGGCACCCCCTCATGAACCCCACGGGGTTGCCAGGTCTGTTGTCCTCATCTCTTTGCCATCTCCTGGCCTGCAAGATTTATTAGCAACTAAGATGCTACTATCAGCAAATATTTTGAATAAAAGTATTAAGCACATTTTGGTTTCCAAAATCCTTCTGTCTGCATTATCTAATCAGATCATTGTGACAGTCAAGTAAGGTAAAGTATGATCCCAATTTGACAGTCAGTGACACAGATCTACAGCCAGGTAGTGGCAGAGAAAAGGCTGGAACTCAGCGCTCTTCCACCCTGACTCAGAGCTCTGTGTTCTACACTGCATCTCCCCTGATTCTCTTTTCATATCTTATTTTACTATATTTTATAAACACTCTCCCTTCCCCCTTCTCCCTCTCCCCAGGTGACCTCTAGTCTGCTTTATATTTCTGCAAATACGCCATTTCTAGTTATCTCTTATAAATAAGTGATATACAATTTTTGTCTTTATGTGTCTTGCTTGTTTTACTGAGCAAAATGTTTTCAAGATTCTTCTATGTTGCAGCATGTTTTGTAACTGCACTTTTTCTGATAGCCAAATAATAGTCCATTGTATGTACCACATTTTGTTTATCCATTCATCTGTTAAGGACATTTGGGTTGTTTCCAGCTTTAGACTATTGTGAATAATGTTCCTGTAAACACTGGTGTACGAGCATGTTTGCAACTCTGTTTTCACTCTCTTTGGGTATGTGCTCAGAAATGGTATTGCCAGGCCAAATGACAATTCTATATCTCACTTTCTGAGGAACCGCCATATTGCTTTCCACAGTGCCTGCACCATGTTACGTTCCCACCCACAACACACTAGAGTTCCAATTTCCCCTAATCCTCTCTAACACTCATTATTTTCCATTCTTTTTTTTCCCTTGTGGGTGTGCAGTGGTATTTCATTGCAGTTTTCATTTGCATTTCCCTAACGGCTAATGATATTGAATATCTTTTCATGTGTTTATTGGCCATTTGTGTATCTCCTTTGGAAAAATATCTATTCAAGTCCTTTGACCATTTTTATTTGGGTTTGTCTTTCTGTCATTGAGTTGTCAGAGTTCTTTATGTATTCTGGATATTAAACTCTTAATCCAATATATGGTTTGAAACAATTTCCTCTCATTCTGTAGGTTATCTTTTTGCTTTCTTGATAATTCCCTTCATTGCACAAAAGTTTTTTATTTTGATGAAATCAAATTTATCTATTATTTCTTTTGTTGCTTGTGCTTTTGGTGTCATATTTAAGAATACACTGCCAAATCCCAGGTCATGAATATTTGCCCCTATGTTATTTTCCAAGAGTTTTATAGTTTTAGCTCTTATATTTGGGTGCTCAGTCCATTTGAATTGATGTTTGTATATGGTGTGAGGTAGGGGTCCACCTTCATTCTTTTGCAAGAGAAGAGACTATTCTTTCCCCAGTGCATGCACTTAGCACCTTCGTCAAAAACTCATGGCTGTTGATGCGTGGGTCTATTCCTGGATTTTCAATTCTGTCCTACTGATCTATTTGTCTGTCTTTGTGTCAATGCTGCACTGGGTTTTTGTTGTTGTTGTTTTACCATGCTGTTTTGAGTATTGTCACTTTGTAATACAATTTGAAATAGGGAAGTGTGAATCCTCCAACCTGTTCTTTTTCAAAATTGTTTTGGCTATTTGGGGCCTCTTTCAGTTCCATAAAAATTTGAGGATTGGTTTGTTCATTTCTGCAAGAGAAAGCTGTTGGGATTTAATAGGTATTCCATGGATTTTGCATACTGCTTTGGGTAATATTTACATGTTTATGATATTAACTCTTCCAATCCATGAATGCAGGATGTCTTGCAATTTATTTAGGTCTTCTCCAAGATACTTTATTTTTTAGATGCTAATGTAAATGGAATTGTTTTCTTAATTTCCTCCTCAGATTGCTCATTGCTAGTGTATAGGAATACAATTATTTTTTGCATGTTGATCTTGTACCATGCCACTTTGCTGAATTCATTTATCAGCTCTATTAGATTTCTATATATAAGATCACGTTATCTGCAAGTAGAAATAGTTTTATTTCCTCCTTTTAGTTTGTATGCCTTTTATTTTTTTTTCTGTCTAATTGTGCTGGTAAGAACTTCTAGTGCCATATTGAATAGCAGTGGTGAAAGCAGTCATCCTTCTCTCATTTCTGATCCCAGGGGAAAGCGTTAAGTCTTTTACCATCGAGGATGATGCTCGCTGTGGGTGTTTCACAAACGGCCTTTACCGTGTTGAGAAAGTTCCCTTATATTCCTACTTTTCTGAGTTTTTCTAATCAAGAAAGAATTTCTTCAAACGCCTTTTCTGTATCTATTGAGATAATCATGATTTTTTTTCCTTCCTCCTGCTTCTGCATTACATTGATTGATCTCCATATGGTGAAGCTTCCCTGGGATGAATCCCACTTGGTCATGGTGTAAAATCTTTATAATATGCCATTGGACTCAGTTTGCTAGTATTTTGTTAAGGATGTTTGAATCCATATTCATATGGGAAATTGGTCTGTAATTTCCTTTTCTTATAATGTCAGAGAAATGCTGGCTTCATAGAATGAATTAAGAAGTGTTCCTTCTTGAATTCTTTGGAAAAGTTTGAGAAGTAGTGATATTAATTCCAACCTATCTGGTGTGGATTTTCTTTGGTGGAAGGTTTTTGATTACTGATATAAGCTCTGTACTTGTTATAGGTTCGTTGATATTTTGTATTTCTTCTTGAGTATCCCAGTTCTTAACGCATTTCTTCAATGGCATCTTGCACGCTCCCCAATAGCACACAATTACTATATCATTAAAATTCACCTTCATCACGTGGTGGCTTAAACCCAGACAGATGCAAAGACTGTACTTTCACCTGTTGCACAGGTACACACCACAAGTCTCAGCACAAGGTAAGAGGCTGGATGTGTGGGCCATGCAGAGGTGACCCTGCAGCCACAGCAACTGGCCTCTGGGGCCAAGGGAGCCTCTCTGCATGATACTCCTGCAGCTGCTGAGAAATAGAATGTTGGCTGTGGGAACCCCTTCCTGGCTTACATTTTCGTCTCACTTTTTTGGCATCCAAGAGCTCACGTGCTTCACATCAGGACCATCTGCTGCTGCAAGCGCTTGTCTCAAGGACTGTGCTGTACCTGCAGAAGGACCCGTCTGCTCTGCGTGTGCCTAAGCGAGACGGGATCCCGTAGGTTTGGGGGCAAAGCCCTGGCCTGGGACACGGTGATTCCCCTGTGTGTGGTGGGTGGGCTGGGGGACTTCCAAGCTCCCCCAGACTTTGAGCTTAGACTTAGGAGAAACCAGATGCCTCGGCTGCTGTGACCGCCTGGCCCTGGCCTGTGGATGCCCAGCCTGACCACACCGCCCTGAGCTGCTGCCCCGCTAGGACCTCAGCCTGATCGGATGCCAGACTGCAGCTGCGCCTCCTGGTCTGGCTGAGCAACATGAGTCTCAACCCCGTCCTCATATCACGTCTGGCCCAGTGGTCAGCCCGAGTACCACTCACGCCTGTAGCATGCGGGACCCAGCTGGCCCCAGCCGGCCCCAGCCAGTCCTAATCCTCCTGGTCAGTGATCCCTGGACCTGGCACTTTCTCCGTCTCAGTGGAGGGCCAGGGCTTGGGCTTTAAGTCCAGAGCACTCTGAGGGCCTCACAAATGATAACAAGGAAAAGAACAAAGAACAAAGTAACAGAATGGATGGGTCAGTGGTGCTGGGGAAAGAGGAGAGCCAGTGTCACCAGGAGCCGCAGATGTCAGCTTTGAACTAAGAGGCGTTCACCATCGCGTGCCCACGTCCGAGGAGCCTGAGCTGTACAAGCATTTACTGCCTCCTCCCAAGGAGTCTAAGTGCTCTGTTACGGGGTCCCTGCCCTTTCCTGAGCAAAGGACCGTGAAGAGGATGGCAATGAGAGGCTGAGACGGGCACGAGCGATTTGGAGAAAGCTCTCGGTGAGCTAGTCGCCCGGCGCGTGAAATGGCAAAATACCCAGCCCCTTCGCGACCAGGGCTGGAGCGCTTCCATTTCGGCCTCAGGGAGCGGTGGCCAGGCTGGCCAGCCTGCAACCACAGGCCACATTTTCAGCTGAAATGCCATCTTTCGTGCTTGCTGTCTCTGAGCCTGCTCTGAGCCTTCTTGAGCATTTGCTGCTCCTTAAGTAGGAGTGATCGATAAACTGTGAGGCACTAACGAAATAAAAGTCAGTAGCACGTCAAAGCGCAGCTCAACTCTTTTTTTCACTAAATTAACTAACTGCATTAGAGTCATGGAGACAAGATCTTTTGTGCTGGGTTCATTCCAACTACAAATTTCCACCAACATCCACGAATGCCCTGACGTGAACCAGGAGCTTTAACATATTTTCTCTCCTTTTCTTTTTCGCGAGAGCAGACAACACATCTATGACCAGGTTGCTTCTGCATATCTCATATTTTGGTGCGTATAACCTGCTATGGATTATATATATCAGGAGATGGTGTTGGAGAGGGCATTTCCTCGGGATTCAGACACCAGGATTCGACTCCACGAGCGCCACGTTGGCCTCGTCTTGCCTTGTGTCACAGGTGTGCACACCTGAGTTGCCTGCAGGGCAAGGTTAACCTGCTTCTTGGGGAGGCCATCGTGTCGCGGCCAATCCATCACCCTCAGAACGCATCCCTGTGTACCCCGCTGAGCGTGAGGGAGGGTAAGTGTGGCCTTACAGGCAGGCTCATTTCCAGCTTTCTTCTTTTTCCATCTACCTTCTGTTCCCAGGGTTTGTTTTGCTGTTAACATTTTTTTAAAACTCGATACCACTATGTTGAAACTCTCCTCTGAGTGCCCTGGTTAGAAAAGAAGCAGCACTCGATTTTTCATTTTTGAGAAATGTATTCAATATAAACATCCACAATAAGCTATGGTATTTTCCCATTTCCTTTAACTAAATATATCCCAGAAACTTTTTTTAACAGAACACTTTTTATTGAGATATAACTCAGGTCCCATACAATCCATCCATTTAAAGGGTGCAGTTGAAGGGTGTTTCATATATTCTGAGAGCTGTGCACACATCTGCACAATCAAAGGCAGAACATTTCCATCCCCCCAAGGAAACCCCGCACCCATTAGCAGTCAGCTCCCCTGTCCCCCACCCCACCCCGCCCTGGACGGCAGCCAGTCGCCTCTCTCTCTGCAGAGTCGCCCCTTCTGGGCATGTCACACAGGCGGAATCTTCCAGTACGTGGCCTTTAGCGGCTGGCTTCTCTCACGTTCCATGATGCTTTCAAGGTTCGTCATGCTGCAGGTCCCAGAAGCCTTCAAGTCTTCAATCAGAAACTCACGCTGCCTCTCCTCATGAAACTTTGTATTATCTTTGGTTCCCTTGGGAGGCACTGACACATGTGCACACATGCACACACGGACAATGCACACACAGACAAGGCACACGCGGAATGCACACATGGACAATGCACACACGGATGAGGCACACACGGATATCCACACGCACATGCACACACGGACAATGCACACACGGACAAGGCACACATGGACAATGTACACATGCACAATGCACACACAGACAAGGCACAAGCGGAATGCACACACGGACAATGCACACACGGACGAGGCACACACGGATATCCACGCACACATGCAGTTTGGGGGCTGAATTCCTCGTTGGCCTTCCACTACCACCTTAAAAGTATTGTGCTCAGAAGGGGGAAAGGTTTAAATCCAAGAGGGACTACAGCGTGGCGAGAGAAGGGCGGCCAAACGGTCTGTCTGAGTCCTGAACTCCACGGGGCAGCACCGAGTCCAGCTGGGACAAACTGTCACGGAGAGGTACACTTAAAAACTTCACTGAATCTTGTGGAAATATGACCACCATAGCCGGAAAGTTTGTCAAATTATGCAATTTGGAGCAAAACTCTCCTTACGCCCCACAGTGATGTTCAGCTTGTGGCCATGCCAAAGCAGTTGCTAGTGAAAAAAATCATTAATTATTGTTTATGGCAAACTCATGGATGCAGAAAGTGAATGCTAAAGTTTTTCCCTAAGCTTCTATTAAAATGATTATCTGGCTTTGGCAAAATGGTGAAATGATTTATAATGAAAATCATTGAAACCTACTAACTGGGGGAACCACCTCTTGTGAAGCTATTCTACAGATACGCACTCACGTGCGCACAAAGGTGTACAGGGATGTTGGTACAACATTGTTTTAGCAGTTGTGAGAAACAACTGCAAAGTCCAAAAGTAGAAGAACAGTTCAGCAAATCAAGTACGTGTATCTGACAGAATTCCACGACTGTGGAAATTAGCAAGCATCTTTGCATTTACGCAGAATGATGTACCACGCGGTAAAGTGGAAGAAAGCAAGCGGCTGGGTGGTGTATCTAGTGTTTAGTTTCTTAAAAAATGAGTACGGCAGTCTGGAGGGAGGCGCGTCCTCTTTGCACAGCTTGTCCTCAGGGCGGCGTCTCCCGCTCCTGCCCCCACAGGTGGACGCTGCCCTGCTTTGGCCGGGACTCACCTTCCCCTGGCTCCCTCCCCCTCCTCTGGCCGCCAGCACCTCCTCCGGGCAGCACGCCATCTGACGCTCTCTGCAGGTCACGCGCTCGCCTTCTTTACTTCGTCCCCCCACAGAGGCATGACCTCCACGGGGCCAGAGGCTTTGCTTGGTCTTGTCCACTGCCTACAATAGCGTCCGGCCTATTTCAGAGCCTCAGAAGATGCTGATGGACTGAGGGAGTGCTGGTAAAATATTTTATGTGTAAGCGTTTAAAAGTTGTTGAAATGAAGGTCACGTCGAAGGCCAGTACGAGACCCAGAAGCCCAGGGGCCTGCAGATGGGGAGAGGAAGGGCTTCCACTTGGACAAGAGCTGTGAGAGGCTGGCAGACACCCCGGAAATCCCCCAAGGCCAAGGTCCCCCTCTCTTGGGTTGTGCTCCCACAAAACCTCCACTTGCTCGTGTGCAGGCAGCAGATGCACAAGCTCACAGGCTTGTGGGGATGTCGGCGAGCGGGAGTGCGCATGGCTCCCAGCCGGGCAGGCCTGGGTTCGAATCTCAGCTCTGCTCACCCCAGCATCTCCAGGCGTTAGCATTCTGTGGTGAGAAGCAAGTGGGGGCAGCCAGCACGCCGGAGGCTGCTCCACCGGGAAGCAGGAAACCTCCAGGGGCCCGGGGCGGGGTGGGGTCACTGTCACAGACTCCCCCCGGAACGGCGCTTCATCGCAATGAGGTGGGTTCGGGCCTGAGCCACCTGCTCCCCGAGCTCTGCAGCCAGCCTGGCCCAGGTGTGACGCCCCGGCCGGCCTTTCCGAGCTGGAGGAGGAGCAGCTCCGCGGGGCCCGCAGCTGTCGCGCTGCACTGGCAGCTGGTGTCCAGGAGGATGTTAGGGGCTCGTCAGCCTGAGCACAGCTGCGAGCTTCAGGCTCTCCCACTTCCTGGTGGCAGGAGAGCGCCGGGCTCTGCAGGCAGCTGTGCTGTGCGCACTCCCGCACGTGTGCAGGCCTTGCTGATGGAATCCAGCCCTGCGTGCCTCCTCCGCACCTGAGGCCCATCAGGTGAGGGGACACCAGCGCCAGCCAGGCCCATGAGGTCCCTGGCTGACCTTCAAGAGGAGGAGGGAGAGGAGGGGTCCCTGCCCAGCTCCCCACCCCACGCCTTGCTCAGGACCCCGCCCGGCTCACGGCCTCGGCCCTGCCTCCTCCACGCAGGCCTCCGTGCGGATGCCACAGCTCCGGGGAAGGGCTTTCTGCAGACCCGCCCCCGCCGCCCGCTTCATCCCGACACGTGTTCCCGCCTGGACCAGCCGTGAACCCGAGCCCGCGGGAGGAGCTGGCTCCTGGAGGGCCCTCAGGGAAGCCGAGTGGATGAACGCGTGAAATGAGCATATTTTAAGATTGTTATGGAAGGGAGAATAATCAACCTTCCATGACTTCCATGAAGTAGGGAGAGCTGGGGAACCAGCAGAAAGAAGAGCTGTTAACTGCCGCGTTAGGGGAGGTGGAAACAGCCAGGCACGCGAAGACCTGCGTGCCCGAGTGCCGCAAAGGCGTCTTCGGCGGGAGCAGGGTCGTGCGCTGGGGCAGGGGCGACAGCTGCTTCGCCCGCCAGGCCCGTGACCGGGACCCTGAGGCCAGGAGCCCTCTCCAGGGACAGCGTCGCTGTCCGGGGCACCCAGGTGCCCACCATCAGGATTCCAGGAGAAAAGAACGTGTGGCGCTGGCACACAGAAGGTCCTGCCAAGAGGCTGTGGCCTCAGCACAAAGCTGCAGACAGGCGCTTTGGAGGAGTAAAGTCTGGGCCTTTTCCATAAACATGTAGACATGTAAATATCCCGCTGGCATTCTTGGACGTCCCCTCCTTTGAAGAGAAGTTCAAATTATTCTGTCCTCATAGAAAAGAGCTTTAGGAAAACGATCCTGTTCGAGCCCCAGGACGCAGCCGTGGGCAAGGTGCCCCCAGCACTGTAGGAGCCTCACGTCAGCTGTGGGGTGTCGAGAGGCCTGGAGGGAAAGGGGCACCACGGGGGGGCACACGGGCCTGGCGGACGAAGGAGGAGGGGGTAGAGGGCGGGTGGGCCGCCAGGGAGCCGAGGGCCGAGTCTCAGTCCCCGGCGCCCGGTGGGAGTCGCCGGCCTCTTCATGCCTGTAGGGGGCCCGCAGCGGTGCCTGCCCCAGAGCGTGGAAGCGAGGGCCCAGAGTGCACGCCCGTGCTTGGGAAGGCGGCATCTGCTGGCCCTGCCTTCGCCTGCGAGCCCCCAGCACTCCTTGCAGCCAGCGAGGTGCAGGTGTCGGAGCCAAGGCCACCAAGCAGGCGTGGGGGCAAAGGGCGTCTCGCCGCACGCCGCGCAGGGCCCCGCTGCCTCACCTCTGCCCTGGCGGAAGGGCACTGCCTGCGCTGGAGCTGGATGTGGGCGCACGCACCCAACTCCATGAGACCCCAGGCCTGGCCTCGGAGTGCTTGGCAGAGGCAGACCTGGCAGGCAGAGCCGGGCTGGATCTGGGGAAACCGAGGCAGCTGGGCCGCCTGGGAGCCATGCGCCCACTCACCTCCGTGTGGGGCAGGCCTCGGAATCACAGCGTGAGAAAAGGTCAAATGGCAGGCAAAGTAACCATAGAAAAGCAGAGGGAGTTGAGGAATCGCTTTTTAAAGGCACTTAACTGGGGTTTTGATTCTACTATCAGGAAAGTAGACGATTCAGGTGGCTTCCTACTGAATCGAGCCACATGAGTGAGTTTATGTTTATGTGAGATCCCTCATCTGGGAAGACGCCCCCGGTATCTCGGCCACCAGGGGCTGGTTTAGGAACAGCCGTATAATCTTAGGCAAGGTATTTACCCTCTCTCTGAGCTTCAAATACTTCATCTGTAAAACAAGCATAATAGTAGAACCTACCTAGTAGGCTGTGGCAGTTAAGTGAGAGCGGTGGAGAGAAGCCAGTGGCATCAGAGTGAGCTAATCTTGCTGTTATTTGCATTATAAAAAGGCAGTTGCAATAAGCAAGGTGCTGCAATGTGCTCAAGACTCACACAAAGCTCATTTCTGGAAATTACCCAAGGGAAGGGGTAAACAATGTAAACTTCTCCTCCGCCTCACTCCTTAAGCAGCCAACCCCCAAGTCCTCTCAACCTAACTTCAAAAGGACAGCTGTCCCCGGCCTCCTTCACCTCCTCGTTCTGGGTTCTGCCCGGCCAGTGCCTCCCCACAGCCATGAGAGCATTCTTCATACGGAAGCTGTGTGGACTTTCTTTCAGTCTGTTTGGATTAAAAATTTGACTCATGCACATTTTTTCAGGCTACCCCATAATATAGCCACATCTATTTAAAATTTACAGGATAATTTTCTAAATGACTTGCCGTTTGGTTAAACTGATGCTCTGAAGCTTCTCTGGTGCCCTGAAGGGGTGCGTGGCAGGGGCCCCGCACGTGTCTGTGGTTTGCTCCCCGCAGAATCAGCAAACGTGATGATGACCGGCAACTGGCGAGACTGGGGTTACGGCTATAATTTCCCTCAATTTCCCAAGTATATGGACAACATTTTCTATGATTCTTTATAACTTAAGACTTACAGGCATGCCTCATTTCACTGCGCCTTGCAGATACTGGGTTTTCACAGATTGAAGGCTGTGGCAACCCTGCCTCGGGCAAGTCTATCAGCACCATTTTCCCAACAGCCTGTGCTCACTTCACGCCTCTTTGTCACGTTTTGGTAATTCTCACAACATTTCAAACCTCATTATATAACACATACATATTATATGTGTTGTGGCAATCTGTGGCCTGTGAAGTGTGATGTTACTGTGTAATTGTTTTGGGGTACCACGAACTGCACCTATATAAAATGATGAACTTAATCGATAAACATGTGTTTTCTGACTGCCCCACCAGTTGGCTGTTCCCCGTCTCTCTCCCTCTTCTTGGACCTCCTTATTCCCTGAGACACAACAGTATTGAAATTAGTCCAGTTAATAACCCTACAATGGCCTCTGTGTTCAAGTGGAAGGCAGAGTCATGTCTCACTTTAAATCAAAAGACAGAAATGACTAAGCTCAGTGAGGAAGGCATGTAGAAAGCTGAGACAGGCTGGCAGCTGGGCCTCTTGTACCGGTTACCGCGTTGTGAGTGCAAAGGGAAAGTTCTGGAAGGAAATTAAAAGTGCTACTTCAGTGAACACATGTGTGATAAGAAAGCAAAACAGGCTTACTGATGATATGGAGACAGTTTTAGTGATCTGGACAGAAGATCAAACTATCCACGATACTGCCTTAGGCCAAAGCCTAATCCACAGCAAGGCCCTAACTCTCCAATTCCGTAAGGCTGAGAGAGGTGAGGAAGCTGCCGAAGGAAAATCTGAAGCTAGCAGAGGTTGGTTCATGAGGTTTAAGGAAAGAAGCTGTCTCTATAGCGTAAAAATGCAAGGTGAGGCAGCAAGTGCTGATGTAGAAGCTGCAGCAAGTGACCCAGAAGATCCAGCTTAGATCCCTGATGAAGGTGCTGCACTGAACAGCAGGTCTTCAAGGTAGATGGAACAGCCTCCTGCTGGAAGAAGCAGCCATCTCTTAGCTAGAGAGGAGAAGCCAATGCCGGGCTTCAAAGCTTCAAAGGACAGGCTGACTCTCTTGTCAGGGGCTACTGCAGCTGGTGACTTGAAGGAGAAGCCAGGGCTCATTTACCATTCCAAAAATCCTAGGGCCCTTACGAATGATGCTAATTCTGCTCTGCCTGTGCTCTATAAATGGGATGACAATGCCTGGATGACAGCACATCTGTTTACAACATGGTTTACTGAATATTTTAAGCCCACCGCTGAGACCTACGGCTCAGAAAAAAAGATTCCTTTCAAAATATGACTGTTCCTTGACAATGCATCTGGTCACCCAAGAGCTCTGATGCAGAGGCATATGTTTCGTTTTTATGTCTGCTAACACAACATCCACTCTGCAGTCAATAGATCAAGGAGTCATTTCAAATTTCAAGTCTTATTATTTAAAAACAAACAAACTTCATAAAGCTATAGTTGCCCTAGACAGTGATTCCTCTGACAGATCTGGGCAAAGTCAATTGAAAACCTTCTGGAAAGGATTCACCATTCTAGGTGCCATTAATTCATGGGAGGTCAAAATATCAACATTAACATGAGTTTGGAGAAGTTGATTCCAACCCTCATGGATGACTTTGAGGGGTTCAGGTCTTCAGTAGAGGATGTGACTGCAGATGTGGTAGAAATAGCAAGAGAGCTAGAACTACGAGTGGAGCCTGACGATGTGACTGAAATGCTGCACTCTCCTGA